>JAACJT020000013.1:3070014-3131062 GCA_009936485.2 Gymnarchus niloticus
CAGATCAGCCTTGCAGACGGGTGTGTTTTCAAACCTGCAGGTCAGCTTTGCAGACGGGTGTTTTTAGATCTCTGCAGGTCAGCCTTTCAGACGGGTGTTTTTAGATCTCTGCAGGTCAGCCTTGCAGACCGGTGTTTTTAGATCTCTGCAGGTTAGTCTTGCAGACCGGTGTGTTTTAAGCCTTGTGAGTCAGCCTTGTAGACTTAGTGTGTTTCCACAAAAATGCCTATTCAGAAGCAGCGTTTTGACAACTGCCAAAAGACCACCTAAAACAACTATATTAGCCCAGTCACTGCTGAAAGCAGGACAATTAAAGAGGTAGACACCAGCAATGTATTTTAACATTCCATTAAAAATTCAAATATTTCATAGAACTTTATAAATAGAAACTTGTTTTTACGTGTGGCTGTGCTTTGCCTCTTTTTACAAAGTAATGGTAACAGTTTCTCATATATATTTTTAACAATCCAGCAGGCTATCATTTGCCTCAGCAATGCAGCCACGGCAACTGCAGGAGTTGCGGTTGCAGCCGATCGGCAGCAGGGTTAGCCAGTCACATCTCCTTGTCAGTCACCTAGCTGAAGCTTGCAGAAGTGGCAAGGGCACTACAGGCCTGTTTAAAATATCTCTGCACCTGCATAACGTTATCGGTTATGCGCATTACCATTTTCTCCATCCTTCTTTCTTCATCTCGTTTTTTTGTGCTTATCGAGTTATCCCTGCTACCTCTTCTGGCTCTGATCCTATGCCCGGAATCCATCAGAGGACGTGAAAACAGACGTCCTGCTGCTCATAATGATATTTTCTGTCTCGGTCTTTTCTCATTATTTTCATTCACCCAAAATCTCTTGCTAAAGGTTCCCACTAACAAGACATTCTTTTTTGAACCAGCCTCAGCCAAGCAGGAAATGCTGGGACAAAATAATTTAGTGTTTTAAGCCAGTTTTTTATCTGCAACACATTAATAATTAAAGATGTCACCAGGTCATTTTGGTAATTATCTGGTTTAGTCAGAACAAACTTAAAATATTAACACTTGGCATATTCTCACAGTTAAAACTTTTTTCTTAATCTGTGCAAGAAGAAATATGTATTTGTATAACAATATTTTATATGCACTTCAGACATTTTCTGATTAAAATAACATTTCTAAACAGCATGTTCAACCATCGCTGAAAGCAATCCAAATGGTCGGCATGGAGTTTTATGAAATGACATAAGAAGATATTAATAGTCGGATTGTCACTTTTGACTGGAGCATGACATCCTGTCCAATGACCACTCACGGGAACACATTGTGTCATGGCCACATCTGTCACAGAGGTCTTCCTTGACAGATAGGACCTTACATTCCATTGTGTTCTCTGCATCAAGACCAGGATCCCCAGTCTTAAATGGTTTGTTCCTTGATGGCTCCTGTGTCACTCTGCCCCATCACTGTGTGTGCACCAATCTCCCACCTTGGCACTTTCCTGTTTCCATCCGGAACAGCGTCCAGAACTCACGCGGCTGGCGGCTCAGCATTGAAGTGCGTTGCTTGACGAGGCGTCTCTGCCTCCGTATGCGAGAACTGAGGTCATGGAGCCACAACAAGGCACATCGGCCCATTCACTGCCCTGTCTTCATTGGAGAGTCTGTGCGCCTTTATCCTGTGAGGGGTTGGCCTTGCCCTGGGTGTCATCAATCATCTGCCTCTGGCCTCTGTTCCTGTGTGAAGACATGCCTCATTACACCCTTGCGGGAGATCTAAAGAGGGAATAGAGACATAGAGTGTGAGGAGAGAGAGAGAGATGAAGGGGAATGGTGAACATGTAGACCAGCATCACTGCCTTCTGTACCCCCCATCTTTAATGATTGCTCCTCCTAGCATATTTACTAACATATTTGCATTAGTTCAAGGGGCTGAAATGTACACACAGAAGCCTACGTTCAACATGTACAGAGGTCCTGTGAATCAAAATTCACACAAAACCTGCATATTGTGTTAAACCTTAACAGTGTAGACAGCACACCTAAGAACAACATCAACAACAAGAATACTAAGAATAATTATACTGATACACAGTTATGGCAGCTATGTAATTAAATAAACAAAGAAAAAATGTTTCACTATATCAAGTTTCAAAATATTATAGTGCATGACTATGTAAACATTATATAAAGTATGATGCATAATAGCTTTTTTAAAATAATTGTTATTGCAGTTTGTCTGTCCAATTTCAAGACGACGGCCTGGAATAAGGAAGATAATTTCCTCTTTCTCATCCTGTCTTTTTGCAGCCTGCCCCATTCCAGCCTTCCCTGTAACTTTTTTAATAACGATTTTTTCCTGAGCCATGAGCTTTAACTCCGTTCCTGGCGGAATTGCGTGATGCGATTAAGGTTCTATTTCACAGCAGATGGCGCGGCGCAATAACGTAGGATGCATGAAAATGGGACTTTGCCCATCAATTAGAGCTTTATAAGCAACCCAAGGCAAGCCTCGCTGCAGGAAATGTCACATACCTGTTTTGGCCATGTCCTAAAATTAAACTGCCTCGCACCTCCCCTGCCCAGCACTTACAGGACTCATTTTTATATACTGCAACAATAAAAGCACCACAATATTAAAATGTACACGTGATCCTTAATATATGGCATGCATAGCCTTCATGCTAAGATCAAGGACCACTTATTCCTGTCACTACTGACCCCGCAGAACAAAACACATTTAATAATTGCATTGTATTAATGGCATCACGCATTAAAACTGAACTCTTCTATTAATAGAATTAACCTTCTAGTGTCTTTTATTTAAGGCATTAAAATGGTGTATAGAAATTAGATTGCTTATAGGCCTATGTATTGACAACACAGCTTTCAAACTGCTTGATTACCTCATTGTAGCTATTAGGCTCTTTTTTGCATTTACTGTATTGGTCTTGGCTGAACCCATGTCTGCAGCCTCCCTCTGTTCCTTTGTGATGGAGAAACAAGTCTGTTCGGATACGTCCGCAACACTTTTCCGGTGAATTTCTTGGGGGCCAATTGTGTGCGATAAGGATCATTTATCATCGCCGACAATCTGAAATGAAGCAAATCGGCCAAACTGTAAAGGCCCATTTAAACCTTGGTGAAAAAATAAAGGATGGGTGTGAAGGAGGAGAGGAACAAAACGAGATCAGACGTCAGAAAATCCAGCATTGACTTTGTATACAGAAGCTACTGTTGTTTCATTCAGGCGTGATCCATGAAGTTAAATCTAATTTTGGCTATCGACTTTCCTTGAGTCTCTTGAATGCCATGAAACAAGTGGGACAGGCCTGGTCTGTAGGCGACGTTATCATTTTCATAATGCTCCTTTATGCAGTTCAGGTCTCCTTCAGTGTGAAGCCTGCGGGGCCAACTGAAAGGGGTCCGAATTATAAGGGTCCACATCCGTGAACAGCAAGCCCTCCTGCAGGCATGAGTGGCGGGCTGTGCCCTAACCAGGGCACGTCTGGCCTCCCCGTGGCACCTCCCCCCCATCACACAGTCCAATTAGCATGCAACCGGCCGCATTTCCGGGGCGCAGGCAAGGCACAAGCTCACTCGTGGACATGCCCAGCGAATGGAGTGAAGCCGGGAGCTGGAGAACAGCCAATGGGAGTGAATGTCTTAACAGGCCTCCCAGCCGGCTGAGGTGAAACCGTGAACACAGACAGTGCGCCTGACAGTGTTGTGAAATCGTAGAGGTCATTTAAAGCATTTTAAAATGCAGGAGGTTTAGCTACAGCAAACTCAATGTCGTCAGAGGAAACAGATTATACAGCTTGACAATGGTGCTTTAGGTTTAGTAAAAGGTTTAGACAAAGGATTATTTTTACGTCTATTGCTGGCAGAAGTGCTTCTACGATGATTAAATGCTTTTGAGCATATAATCCTTGACCTCAGCTCACCAGGGCAATAGTATAAGCATTCCATAATGTTCATATAGCTTGGTTTTTAAAGTTTTGCAGGACAAAGTAAGATTGACAGCAGAAAACCACTGTAGAGCAAAAACTTGGAAACTCATTAACATACTGATGGCCTGAGGATAACAGGAAACTGCCATAAAACTGAGCAAACCCCAAACTTAGGTGTTGATGTGGATCTTAATCTCACTGGGGATCTGATATAAATGGCAGAAATTGTCTGATAAATTATATTTCCTAGCATCATAAAAACAGCAGTTCTGGAGGATTAGCAGATCTCCTAACAGCTGTCATTAAATAGCGAAGGAGTTACCTAAAGACCGCCTAAGTGTCTGTTAGATAATGTGTATTTCTGGGCTTTAATGAAGTGTGTTTGCCTGTTTGCCTTGGCATGGCCCCTGAGATGCTGCTCAGCCTTGTTTAAAGATTTTTATTTTTTTAATAAGACATTGTGATGTTATTTTCTTATTTCTCCATTTGTTGCTAATTATCACACAAGTTTAAATGCACGTTGTCATTACGGCTCATTAGGCCCTGATGAGATAATGCATGTTACCACTTTTGTGATAATTAGCGACAAACAGAGAAGTGAGAGTGACAAACCTTAAGAAGCAATGTCACAATGTCTTACCCATCAAAATATATATATCTATTTAAAAGATGAACCCTACTAGACTGAGAAGATTGAGAACCACTGGTCTAACTGCATGACTTTGGGCTGTGGGAGGATACTGGAGTACCAGGAAAATGCCCACACAAAGACTACGGGTGGGTTTCAAACCCCAAGCCCCCAAGGTGTTAATCGACAGTTGTACCCCCAGAACCCCCTTGCCAACCCCCAAAACATCACCTCTGAAATCTGTGCAAAAGCAGATTATCTAATTTGATATACATTATCAGTAGCATTCCTCCAATTAACCTAAATGTAACCATTTCTTTTTATTTTAAAAAGTTTGCTTGAAATACAATTTACATTAACTTGTGCTTTAAATGTAGCAAATACAATATAAGATTTTATCTTTATCTTGATGACTAACTGTGATTATTATATTAAATGTTGCAACAAGGCCGCTGTGCTGTGGTCTGCAAAAGTAACGAGTATCCTGATTTCCTCTATTGTTACTACGTATTTTTGACACTAAATATAGCTCACATAATGTCTAATAAAGTAAACCTTACTGAACAAAATTGTGTTGTTCCATCTGTGAAACACATAATGCCCATGTGTGAAATTGTCACTGCTGTTGGTATGCCACCTTAGTGGCATTAAGTGCAACCAGACACATCCTGTATATCGTCACCAGTGTTTCACATCACTCTGGAGGAATTATAGCCCCCACCTTCAGTACAGGACTTGCTCTAGTCCAATAGGATTTGTGAGGTTCTGAGCATGATCATTTCAGGTCCAACCACAGAATCTTATTTGAATTTAGGTCAGGACTAAGCCATATATCAGGGGTCTGTTCCAGAGAGCGGTTTTAATAAATCCTATAGTCCAACCTGAATTCTAACTGGAGAAAAAGACCAACTTCAGGATTTGTTGATTCCCAGGAATCTTTAGTATATCACCAATCGAAGTTCGGGTTTGAGTATAGGATTTGTTAAATCCACTTTCTAGAATGGGCCTCAGATCCTGTGGTGACAAAACACACCCAAACCATCGCATCAGCAGCACCTTTGACTGTTGGTATGAGGTGCATATCATGGAATGCTTATTTTGCTTGTCAACAGACATAATACCCAAACCATCATAAAAGTTCTATTTCTGACTCATCCATGCATGCATATCATATTCCAGAATATTCTTCCAAAAGTCTTGACTACCATTCAAACCCTTAGGAAGCCTGAGAATAATGTCAATATCCTCCGTATAGGGAGCAGTGGTTTCCACCTCACTACCTTTACATGAATACCATATTCGCTTAGTCTCTTCCCGACTGTCCACTCTCCATACCTATGTTAAAAGAAGCCCGCAGTTTATGAACGTTTGCGCTGACACCGTGACTCTGATAATAAGAACCAACATAATGAGATTCAGCAGGACACGCTGTGATCGAATCTTATTGTGCTCAATTAACTAGCTGACTTTAATTATAACTTTATTGGGGTGATTTAACTAGTCGGCAATTACTGTTAAATATGTGTTTACTCAGCAGAAAACATTCAACGTGATACTATGCAACAGAGGAAATGAGGCATACACATTTTCTGCACACTCGTTGCAGTAGCGTGCTCGCACTTCAAACTCCCAACACAAAATGTGGATCGCAGACAAATATTTCTGTTCTTGTTTCTGTCTAAAGGATGGCCATTTATCATCGGACATGACAGCATAGTATTTTCTATCAGCATTTCCTGTTCTGTTTTCAGACCCGAATTCAGCATTTTTATGGAAAACTGCAGTCATTTTGATTGATGAAACCTACGGATGTCTAAAACCGTTCGAAAGATCCCCGACTGCGGAGCTCCAACGGTGTGCTTCAGTGTTGTCATTGTTACAAAAAAAAATAGAGGAGACTGTCAAGAAAATGCACGAAAAGTTAGCGATTTTGGTTTGAAATGGAAAAGAAAAGTTCTAAAGCCCTTTATCTGAGCTAATACAACGCTGGGAAAATTAAGCCATATACGCCAAAAGGAAAGTCAGGTTCTTTCATACTTCAATTACTCCTTTTGATTTCAATAAAATTGTGGGGTTCACGCTTATTTGTGTATTGTTTATCTTCGTGACTGTTGCTTTTTGCATGCGTGTCTTTTGTATCGAGATGTGCAATATACAAACAGGAAAATAGCAAGGGAAGATGGTTGTTTTAAAAATGTCAGTGATTATATAATTTTCCTTGGCGAAAAGTTTTAAGCCTCATCATTAGCTCGCTTCTTTAAGCGTTTATTGACAGCGTCTTCGCATTCAATCTTGTTTACCGCGATGCTGAGCAGAATAGTGTCACCTGCTTCGCTGTTGCTAATTGGCGCCTTTTATTATAAATAATAACTGTGGTCTAGACAAGCAGTCACTACGGGAAGTGCCTATCTTGCTGGATAGCCTCTGTCACGGCACCCAAAGGGGGTTTCGATAAATCTTCCTTTATTTTAACTACATTTGCCCTCCCACTCCCCCGGGCAAAGGGAGGCTGTGTTAAGATTTCGTTTGTGTGCCAATGCTTAGGACCAGCTGCTCCTAAAGACAGACAAGCCCTTGTCAATTAGTCGCTGACGAGCAGATTCGCCCATAGCCCGAGGCACTGGAACGACCAGCAGTGTACAGTCCTCGCAATTAGTATCAATTTCTGTCGGGACCTCCAAGAAGCGCACACAGGCAGAGCTCGAAAAAGGGAACAAGCAAAATGCTGCGAAGAGAATTTCTGAATAAGCAACGTGGTACGACGGGGACGCGCAGTGGGAGGCTGGTCCCAGTGACACTACACAGATGGGAACAGAAAGGACGCAGTCCGTCGAATCCCTTCTAAACTCGAATGTACCTGGTTTTAGGCAGAACACCGTACTAAACCGCATTCTCTAAATCTCCGCGCTCCTGCGGGTCCTTGCAGTGGATGTCACAACGGGCAGCTGGTGGCATCTCTTGCTCTTTTAGCCCTGGCCTTTGGCCTTACGGGGGCGCGGGTGACTTCGGACAGGGGTGTCCACCCGGCTTAACAACTCAGTGATGTTTCAGGTCATAGGGGCCAAGTCTCCGGCAGGACAAGCAAAGTCCCCGGCAGCGGCGATCGAGTCGAACAAAACGCGCAGAGATCTGGAAACGTGGGGAATCATTAGAGCGCGAGTTTGTTTAACTAATTAGCGAGACGGGTAGTCAGAAGTAGAGCAATGGGACAGGCGCCTTTTGGAAGAAGATGCAGGGTTAAAAGCAAAGAAAAGGGACGCGCCACGCAGAGTCGTCTGTGTGGCGCACTGAAGTTCAAGAAGAGCGCAAACAGCGCCTGCCAGCAGTATTCAGCCGCGAAGCGACAGAAATGAAATGACGCCAAAGAGGAAAAAAAAGATCCTGAGTTAAATATGGGAAAGTTTAGGCAACGGGTCACCGGGTCAGAAAAAGTCAACAAGAGAGCAGTCTAAATGACAGAAGGAATTTAATATCAAAAATACATAAATCTTCAAGTGAGGGCAGCGAAATAATGGGCACAAAAGGGGCGAGTGTTCGCGACGACATTGTTCATACTAACAAATCAAAACGGATTGCTCCAAATTGTTGTCATTAAACGCAAAAAGTTTAACACCAGAATAAAGCCCATACATGAAACTTAAGGTTTTCAGGCCTGAGCTATGGCGCTAATGAGAAAAACAAAGACTGCAAAAATGTGTGAATCAAATAGCGATGGGCGGGGGGTATGCTGGTGAACAGTCGATGTGTTCACATAGGCTTAGATATGAATTGATGTTATGATTCTTACTTTAGACGGTGATGATCGTACACACATTGAGGGTAAATGCAGTTTTGGCCTATTGATATCTGATTTATCCACACATTTAGCTGATATCATATGTTCACGGTAATAGATGACATACAAAGAAGGTAAGTACTAGAAGGCCATAAAGCTAATTCTGTCGTCCTGCATCGATATTCATCTGCATTACAAAAAGACACGACCCGCGGACTATTGAACACAGGTTAAAGTATGTAGATTAAGTTAAATTTGATCCGAGTATTCCTGAATGGATTTACTTTATATATGTGTGTAGAGGGGGGCATTATATTGCGATGGCGCCTATCATCAATTTTTGAGCCTTTTCAATTAACAAACTAAATTTGACGGTGCAAAAGTAAGTTGTACAATCATTTTGCAAGCAAAGGTTACATCGACTCTTTGATTTTAACCATAAATGTCGTCAAATTTAATGAAAACTAATGCTTCCTCTCCACGTTTTCTTTAACGTTAAATTTCATTTTGCAAGCAGTTAGCATTTTGGAGAACTCCGTTTGACCTTTGTCAGTTTCTCAGCAGTTTGCTAATCGTCTAACCCTTCCTAACCCTTGTTAGTTCTCGATTTGTTTCCAGCATTCCCAAATTCCATAATTCTTCATAGAAACTCATTATTAGGGAAATCCTTCCTTTTTGACAATTTAATAGTGCAAACTAATCATCTGCGTGACATTGGCCATTCATCTCTGCATATGAAGACAAAGACTTCATTTCTCAGCAGGGGCCGCCCGATTGCAGTTCTATTTTTAGGAGATCGACCAATTCACAATAAAAGCATTGTGTCTGCATAATAGTTATGTTTATGAAACCAACCATACCAGTGTATGAAGTTGATTTTCTGCCGAAGCAGAAAATGAGGTAATCCATAAAATAATAAAGATGCTCTTTCCAGCAGATAAGAAGACAGACCGGCACCTTAGAATATTCAGTAAACCGAGGACCTCACGCACGAAGATTTTCGTAAACGAGCCTCAGAATTATTTTATGACTCAGGATAATAAATTTGGCGACTATTTTAAATGGTGCCTAAAATGGCCCTAAAAATGAACCCGCTGGGCCTCACCTCCATAAGCGGCGGTCCGTAAGGGCCGTTCGATAAACGTATAATTTTTAATATATATTCAATAAATGTTCAGTTTGTTACTCTACATGACAGAAAATAATATCGGCAGATTATAGTACCATCCATTACTTGCACTTAATCTGCAGGCTGCGTCCCCTTGAGTTTGATGAATTAATTTCCTGATTGTATTTGATAAAGCAATAAGAACGGCTATTATCCAGACATTAGGATCTTTGGGGGGCAGACCAGAGGAATCTGTTTTGGTAAGGACTATTATTAAGTTGTTTAAAGTTCGTTATTTATTAATTGAGCGTTAATTATTTTACCAGTGTCCAGCAGTAATAAAGTATGATTGCCAATTACCTGGGTATGTTAACGCCAACGTGTATTCGTTTGAAACAGAAATAGAGCATATAAATTATAATCAAATGTGTAAGGAGTAAATGTCCAAAACTGAAACTAAACTATGAAGGGCGCTGAAAATGACAGAAGTGATCATGAAGGAAATAAAAGGAGTACTGTTTAGGAATAGAGAGAACGAGAGAGAGAGAGAGAGAGAGAGAGAGATTAAAGCTTCCTAAAATCCCTTGAAGAATTCAAAATTTTAGGTATTTTAGAGGATGTAAATTTTGTATAGCCTACATGATATACGATGGAGGAGATGGCTGTGTTAACACTTCTACAGAATGGAGGACTCCACCCCGTACTAATAATCTGTCACCAACATGCCGAGAACATACTGTGATCGCACGAGAACCTCTAATGCCAAAGAAATATCGTTATCACCTTAATACCCAACTAAAATTTTCTCTGTAAATTTTTCATCCCATTAGAACACCAAAATTCTGATAAGCTATAACAAGTATCATTATAGGCCCGTTATGAAACAAACAAACAAACAAACAAACAAACAAACGCTTATTTGTATTGTTACATAGGCAGGAATGCAACGTGTACCTTTTTTCAACCTAGAGCCGTGTTTCCTGGACATGGTTCGGGTAATCATGTCCACTCAGAGGATGTGATCACTTGCATTTACTGACCACCAGCGGAAACAGACATAGCGAAAATATTGCTTAGTAAATTATTTCCGTTATTCTTTACATCCAATACATCGTAATTAAGTACGACTTTCCATTCTAAAACCAAAACCCGAATTGATCATATTGCTGTCATTTAGTGATATTTGAATGACTGATTTTAAAATTACAACCCTAAAATAATTATCGCGGACTTCTGCTTTTATTTAATGGTATATATTCTTTTTAAAGTCTTTAAAAAGATTATTAGTAAAACAGAAATGGATTACGCAGAAACAGATGAGACAAAAAAAAATAAATTCCCTTTAATTTCGTTAATTTTATGCATTGTTAACCGCAAGTGAAGGTGAATAGAGGTAAAACCAAGTCATAAAGGCTGCATTTGACGGAGAGAAATAACATTATTATTATTACAAAAATTTCATGAAGAACAGCGTAGTCAGCCTTCCAGTTCCGTTCCACTTTTGGCCGTGATTCCTATTTTAACCGTTTTCTCGTCGTCCCACCTCTTATTTGTTTTACTTCCCTTTATTCCGATACAGCTGTGAAAAGAACAAAGCCTTAAGTTTCCAATTACAGTCAAATTCCTTTAAATTACTTATTACTGATTATTATTATTAATTTAAATTACTTATTATTTTTCACCTTTTTACCTTTTCTGAACAGAATTTCAGCAAATGGATCGGTTTGAAAATGTAAAATGTAAGGGCGAATAAACAAGAGCGAAGTAGTTGTTTCCGTGACAATTTCTTTTAGATATTTTTTTATTCGACAAGGAAATTTTGACGTACAAAAGCTATGCCTTAAAACAAGTGAAGAAGCATTATCAGACAGGAAATTATAATAGCAAAAATATAGTATACTTTCACAACTCATAAGTCAAAATTAGCTTTTGTATTTTAAAATATTCTCATCAAAAAAGAAAAATTATAGACAGAAAATGTCGCCCACTATATACGATTACTATATAATTGATATTTAATGAAATAGTCGAATATTTGAAATAAAACACGCGTCATTCTAATCATATACCGTAATTTAAGCGATGATCATTTTCTGCCTAAAATGAGCTCCATTGTATAACTGAAATTAATAAACCTGTTACCTTTTTCGGAGTAGTGAACATTTTATCGAAGCAGTTTAAATTTAACCAGTTTCTGACTAAAGGTGTATAAATTGAAACGAGCTCATTTACAAAAACAATAAAAAGTGCATATATACTATATATAGGCCTGTACTACATGTACATATACATGCATCTTCCTACAAGGAGTTTGCGTATATGTATATATGTATGTAACTATATTCTTGGACACCTCAAACATTTTATTTCTCACCGTGCCAAAACAACCCATTTATTTCATGATACCGTCATAGCCTTTAAAACACTGCATTTTACCTGTTACAAAATATCAAGCTTAATAGACATACGTCTGTCGTTCTTGCTTACTGTATTTAAACCTGGATATGTACCAGATGAACTCGAAAATATGGTCTTATACATGCAGCGTAATAAAAGCTGAACAGCAGCAAAGAAACCCTAAGCTGTCATGTATTCGTGCGGTATTTGAGAAGGAGCGCATCCATATGCCTTCTCCCTAAAGCGCACCGCTAATAACAGACTGCAACGGTCTCTAAGGTGATCCCCGCTCCAGAAAAAAACGAAACATTTCATCTGGAATACCGGTATGGGGAAAAGAAATAGACTATTGTTTGCCCAGATGTGCACAGTCAAATGTAAAGCAGAATAAGATAAGACATTCGATACTAAAATTATTATAACAATAAATACTTACAGTAAGATGAACATGGGAGTGTTACATTATGTCCATGCGCTAGGGGTGGGATATCGCGACTATTTCTCAGAGATTCACATTTAACAAGTGGAAACTTTGTTTCCTTCTGCAGCATTTTATACATGATGAGCCGTCAGTAATGGGATTATTAAACAAAAGCCGTCCCCGGCGCTGGCGTTAACCTTTTTTAATGCCTAATTGGGTTTTGCAAAGGAATAATTGGATTTTACACTGCTTGGCTATATAGCCTACATTTTTAGTTGATACTAAAACGATTTCAAACAACATCATTACGCCGCTCTTTGTCAATCACGTCCACAAGCAAGCCTATATTTTAACATTAAATGTAAGCCTATGGTATATGCTTCTAAAATGTGTTGTGATCTAATATTATATATAAACTAATTTCCTCTGCCACTTAGTGCCTGGATTTATGATGCGGCAAGGCGTAATGCGCCCCCTGGCGATAACAATGTAAAAAATAGTTTGAAAGAATTCTCTCAGCTTGGAAGTTTGGAGATTTGTGAATGTGTGCACGTTAGGCTGGGATTTGAGGAACACGCCCCTTAAGGTAGTTTAAGTCTTTGGACTGTTTTTTAACATACACACACGTATATATAATGATGTTGAACTGATATGACAAGGAAACTCATATAAGTGTTTGCCATACGTTGTCTCGATGGGTTTTGGCGCCCTCTTCTGACTCATTCATGTTAATACACCATCTTCAATCAGTACATAATATTGGTACATTTATCGAGCATTTCCGTTCATGTATCTTTAAAAAGATACATTTAAGGAGTATGGTCTTATTTCCGTCATTATGGTTCTGAAAAAGCCCGCAGTAAAGCCGCAGTTGGTATCTAAAATTCATTTTAGCAAACCTTAAGGGCAAACTTTTTGAAAACTATTGTTATTGTATGAGATCAATTTTCCCTTTCTTCTCCTGGCATTACTTCAATGAATGGGCGACGCTCACTTGGAAATTTGACATTTAAAAATTTTACTTTCATTTAACCTATATAGTAACGATCGTACACAAAAGTTAAAAAAACTGTTCTAGGCGACGCTAAATTAATATTAGAACAGTACAAAACACAAACTGTTTCAACCCTCTCTCCAAACCTTGCATTTGCCAAGTTTGATGCAGTTCATACTCTTCACGGCACACCAGGCCGTGGTTTGGTTTGAAGAAGGGGAGACACACCCTTAAATACGGAGGAAAGAAATCTGAACTCTACACTAAGAATGAAAATACTTCGACATTCTGCACGTTCCTGAAAACATTCAAGTTTGTTAAACATATTAACCCACTTAACTGTCTTTTGGCAAGGAAAGAATCCAAACGCATCAGTCAAAAAAATGAATACCTTACACATAAACAATAACAAACAACAAAAACCACAGTATTCAACGGCAAGTATATCACAGCCAATGGGAATTGACGTTGCTGAGTTTCGGGGCTCTTTTTTAGTCCAATCAGGTTTAATTTTGTTTCCTACAACCTCACCATGGAAACAGGGTTCTGCTATTGTTGTTAACGTCGTACTATATGGAGAATATTGTTTTCCGACAAAAATGTCATTTAAAGGCGTTTGAACAATGAGGTGCACGGTGTGATTCATATTTTTTAGTAATACGTATTCTGCTGCTTCATATAGATGTCAGTAGGACGCAGGCTGAATAGCTACCTTAATCCGTTGAGTTAATCCACTTATTAACGATGTGGAGCCCCTGTGTAAGATCTGCCTGAATCGGTTTCAGAAGCATTTAACTAACAGGACCGGTACCACTAGTTAATTTACAGTAAAGCGCCTACAGTCGTTCTTCGTGGAAGATTATGGAGCTTAATCTGAACCGCGTTGACTATTTGCAGGTAAGGTGGTCTAGAAGACTGACATTAGGGTTAACCATGTGATGATATAGCCTACCTTTGAGCTTTCCAGCCACCTACCATTATAACGTAGTATCGTAGGGGCAGTAGCGCTACATTTTCACATGATGCAAATTATTTTTGAAAGGATATGTAGAGAAGATAAACTCGAAATAACGCTAAGATCTTAGGGCAAAATAGTAAACTTCTAATAGTCACGTTCATTGAAAGCGTGCTCATCTGAAAATTGGTACGTGTCATGACAGGTAACTGTCAAATTTTGACATGCTGAAGTTAAACGATAAGCATTGAATTTATAAACTGTGGTATAATTTGATTTTTTTTTTCCGTCTTAATTCCAGGTTGGAGTGACCTCCCAGAAAACAATGAGGCTTCTTCCTGTAGTAGGACGGAAGGCAACACAGAAGGTTTATTCAAGCATTCCGGATACAAACAATCTTTTACAATGATATCTACAACTTCCTGAAGCTTTGTCGGAGTATAACAGATCTATGCATTGACCAGTTCCGAGTAACAGGAGGCATTGCTCACTTTCTATTGCTGCTGTTATGGTCCACTACTAATGCTTGTTTTCATGTCACCAACATTGATCCATTTTAAAGGGATCAAAATGAAGTGACTTTCTGACAAACGTCAGCAAAAACCAAATTTGTGATGTAAAATGCTATGCATTTAACTAGTTGAAATGTTTGTCTTGTAACAAGCTTGAGTTTATCACTTTTTTACTGGTTATTTTAACAGCTGATTTTGTCCAGAGCAGCATATGGTGAGGCAGAGACATCAAGTGGAGCACTTTTGGAGTTATGGATCTTGCTCAAAGGCCCAACCGTATATGAGTACTTTTGCCAGCCCTGGGGTTTGACCCAGTGACCTTCTGGTCACAGACAAAGACACCTAACCCATAGAACCATACTGTTTTTATTTTGCAGGTGGCTGTTGCGGACCACAACGGTGTAATAACCTGTTTTGGCATGAAGAAGGGAGAAGCTATTGTAAGTCCCGTGCTCATGACTGCATTAGAGCTGCAGAAAGAAAGTGAATTTCTCTTCTTTTGGCTTTGTACAAAGCCTTGCCTGTATGTACTGGACATTGTTACACATGTGTTGGGTTTTATATTCTCTAGCCGGTTTTCAGGACTCTCCCAGGGCAGAAGATCTCCCGGCTGGAGCTTGGGGGGGCACTTGGGACCCCACAGGAAAAGATTTTTGTTGCGGCCGGCTCTGAGGTCAGGGGTTACACCAAGAAAGGCAAACATTTCCTCTCCTTTGAGGCCAACCTTGCAGAGAGCATCAAAGCCATGTAGGGAGCGTCTGTCAAACACACTAATCACACTGATCACAAATGCTTATATGTTGATTTAATCAAATAATCAGGCTGGAGAGCAGCTGAACCTCCCATCCGTTAACCTGGCAATATTTTGAACAGGCATGTGGCAGGAGCAGACCTTTTCATCTGCGCAAGTTATATCTATAACCATTATTGTGACTGCAAGGATCAAGATTACTACCTTTCTGGGGACAAAATTAATGACATCGTGTGTTTGCCAGTGGAGACCTTGGGGCGTATTGTTCCTGTGCTGGCCTGCCAGGATCGGGTCCTCAGGGTGCTGCAGGTTTGTTCTGAGCAGAAATTGGTGTAATTATGTCAATAATGATATTTAGTCATTGTTAGGTTTGTTAGGTGACTACAGAGTAAATTTATCCTAGGGAACCTGCATCTTTTCTGTGTGAGACCATTTGTGATTTACTGTGGTGTAGAGAGTTTTGCATGATAATCACTATGATTACCTGATTGTAACTGGTTGTTGCAGGGATCTGAGCTTTGTTATGAAATTAAAGTACCTGGACCGCCATCTGTTTTGGAATTAAACAACAGAGATGGAGGTATGTTTGCATCATAGTTAATTGGAATTCAGGTATTTTCCTTAAGTGCATATTTCCTTATACGTAATTTAAGCTTTTTAATGTCTTTTGTTGCTTATTACAGGTAATGTGTACAGCTCAAGGTATCACATTACCAAATGAGTGCTTTAGCTTTGTCATTTTTATTAGTAGTGCATGTCTCTTCCCCTCTATTTTTTGACATTGGGATTGCATATTAAAATTGGAAACTGAAGTGTTCTTCCTTCTTCCTTCAGGAGCTGAGGGGGAAATTCTTTATGGGACGATGGATGGAAAACTGGGGCTCATTAAAATAACTGCGTCCTCTCCAGTGCATAGATGGGAAGTTGATAATGAAAAGAAGAAAGGAGGTATAAGCTGTGAAACATGGGAGTGCTTGGGTGTTTGGAGGTGGGGCAATGTTGGGGTGGAACCTTGTCTATGCATGTTAAATTCTGTAAAGCAATCTCATTTATAGATGTTTGATTACTATACAGTAAATACATCTATGGACTTTTGATTACAGTAAACTCATCTATGGACTGTAAATTCATCTATGGATGTTTGATTATTGTAAAATCGTCTATGGACATTCAATTTCTATACAGGAAAATCATCTATGGACGTTTGACTACTATACTGTAAGCTCGTCTATGCACAATCCCATACTGGATTGGTGGTTGGAATATGGATGGCTGGATGTTCTTAGCCAAAAGGTTTTCCAGTTTGTCACCAGATCCTGCTTTGTTTCCTCTCCATACCTGTAAGGGGTTCTTTGCCTTGATTCGTTTGACATTCTTGGTGATGGCGTGAGAGAGATCCTTGTCGGCAGGGATGATGGGACAGTGGAGGTGTACGGACTGGATAGCTCCCATGAACCCACCCTACGCTTTGAGCATGTAAGTTCTAGCAAAATCCCTTCCTCGACTGTCAGGCTTTCAATCCCTATTTTAGTTTTTTTGTGTTGTTAAGAAGCTACGTATGGCTGTACAAACAATTAAACCTTCAGAGTTATACTATCAAAATTAGGTGTTATACTGACCATACTTCTAATCTAATACTTTAATTTAACTAATAGTAATTCTTCTGTATTGCCTTCGGGCCAGCATTTTAATGTACCCTTTAGGAGAACAAACTGTTATTACAAGTCCTTCATTCCTTCTGCTATCAGGCTATTAAATGCTGACAGTAGTTATTGGAATAATGGTTTGATTCTTTTTTAAACTAGGTTAGGACTTACTTTGAGCATTTATTTTTGGAAGTGTAATGTTTTTATCTACTGTTGTTGTTTTTCTGTATTAAACATATATGTTGATCTGCTGTACTTGACATATAACTATTTTGACTGTGAATTAGTAGTGGTGTGTATGTATTGGGTAGGGCTGCAAAGGAATTGCCCTTTATGGGATTAATAAAGTTGTCTGAATCGGAATCTAAATAAGTAGAGTGTGATATTTTCCTCACTTTGCCTTTTTAAGGTACTGTCGGAGAGTGTCACATCGATCCAGGGCGGCTGTGTTGGTAAAGAATCCTTTGACGAGGTTATAAGCACCACGTACACAGGTTGGTAAACCTGGTTCACGCATACCTGCATGTGAACTGACATGCTTGACTGACTGCATGGTCTTCCTCTTCCAGGCTGGGTGACAGGGCTCACCTCTGAACCCCAGCGAGAGGAGTCTGGTCCAGGGGAGGAAATTAGGATGAGCCAAGAAGCGCAGAACAAAATCGCAGCTCTCAGGTACTGTAGGGGTCTTAATTTTTGGGGATATCAAAAGATGTGCATACTTCAGAGAGGTTGCACAGTCATGGTTTAGCAGTGTGGTGCATGTGGGGAAAAATAAATGTGCATTTACTTGGTTTTCAATAGCAGGTTTTATTGGAGAGAAATTTAATCTTGAATGACTGACTTTTTTCAGATTTATGATGTAATTATAAATAATTGTTTTGAAAGAGAAGCATGCCTGTGACCTGCAGTAACACCATCATACTACTAGGGGTGAGCTGGAGCAGCTGCAGGTGAAGGTCCTCCAGGAGAGAGAGAAGTACCAGCAGATGTCGCAGTCCAGCACGGCGGTATCTTCTGTACCTGTCTTCAGCATCAATGACAAGTTCACGCTGTGTGAGGATGATGCTAGCTACAGCCTCACCCTGGAAGTGCAGACGGCAATCGACAACCTCCTGCTGCAGGTGGGGCCCATCTGGTATGGAAATGCCATGTGATCAGACACTTTGGTAGAAGTGACGTTTTTTGGTTTTGAAATCATGGTTATGTATATACAGCAGTGAGGTGTTTATCTTGCTTCTGCATTTCCAGAGTGATGTCCCAATAGATTTGCTGGACGTGGATAAAAATTCAGCTGTTGTGAGTTTCAGTGAATGCGATTCAGAGGTGAAATAATTTTTCCTTTTTCTTGAAAATGTCTCAGTCCATTAACGTCATAAACCCAATTTAATGCAGAGCAGGTTGTGCAACTGTTTAACACATTTCATTGCCTCTGTTTCCTTTTTTTAAGCAACCAAATGGCAATTTTCTTCTTGCTACCTACAGATGCCAAGCAAACACTACTAGACTTCAGCTTAAGGTGAATGGGTTATTTGAACTGCATTGTGGAATTTTCCTACATTTTATTTTTTGTGTAATGTGAGTCCTGACAAATCTGAGCATTCTAAACTTCTGAAAGTCACTGCCTATGTTATGTTTTGCCATCATTTCATGAAATTGTTATTATCAACTTAACTACAGCCTGATGACACATTGTGGGGACTAATATTCTTACAGAGACACCTTAAAATCAGTCATATTTCCCTTAGGTGCGTTCCATCGAAGGCCAGTACGGCACTCTGCAGGCCTATGTCACTCCACGCCTGCAACCCAAAACCTGTCAGGTGCGCCAGTATCAGATTAAACCTCTGTCTCTCCACCAACGGACTCACTCCATCGACCATAACAGGTAAGTGTCTTGCAGTAAGCCTCCAGACTTTACAGGCTGCTCACATTGTCTGGTACCCATCTGCACATCAGCTCTAATACAAATGCTGCCTTTTTCATTGTCCCCCTTTTCTTCAGGCCCATGAATACTTTAAGCTTAATTGGCCAGTTCAGCTTTGCAGAGATCCATTCGTGGCTCGTCTTTTGCCTGCCAGAGGTGCCTGAGAAGACACCAGCGGGGGAAAGTGCCACCTTCTGCTTTCAGAACACTTTCCTTGGTACACAGCTGGAAACCATGTATAGGTAAAAGGACATCTTTAAGTACATGTTACCGCGGTGGGGTCTCAAACGTGTTAGTAGGTGTTTATTCAGTGGGACTCAGAAAATATGTTTAGTTTATGTTACTCACTATATGTCAACAGTGATCAGCTGGTTTTTCCTGATTTAAGGCACTTAGTTGGAATCTCTCCAGTAATATATCTAGCTGCATCGATATTTAATTGGAAAAGAATAAATTAGACAAATGGCATTGTAGAAAGGATGGAGGTGCATGTGTGATGCAGTAAGGAGGAGCTAAACATGAAACACATGCTATTTCTTTCCTTCTCTAAGCATTAAGTTCTTGTGCTATAACAATTAAAGTTTCTCATTTTCATTGTTTCTGTGTGGTTGAATGATGGAAATTCAGATTTCTATCAAAGAAAGATGTGTATCTGATGATTTTAATATTTTATTTGTCTTATTGTAGCAAGGGTGAAGGTCATTTTAAATCAGACAACATCTCTACAATTTCAATTCTGAAGGATGTTCTAACCAAGGAAGCAACAAAAAGAAAAATAAACCTCAACATCTCTTACAGTAAGTCTTCATTTGTGCTCACCAATGAGAGCAAGGTGGGCTAACGGCACACTTACTGCAGTCCTTTGTTTCATATGTAGACATCAATGAAGAATCAGTTAATCACACTCTGAAGATGATTCATCCTAAGCTTGAATACCAGCTACTTTTGGCTAAAAAGGTTCAGCTGATCGATGCCTTAAAAGTGAGTTGTAGTGGAATTTCAGTCAATTTTGGCAAAATCATCAGGATTTTCCACCGATGGAGTCCCAGTGATTGTGTTTGCTGGCTGCAGGAACTGCAGGTTCATGAAGGAAATGCAGACTTCCTTATTCCCGAATACCGCAACATTCTGGAGGAATCGGGTCACCTTCTAGAGGAATACAAGAAGCAGCCAGCTCATCTTGAAAGGCTGTATGGTATGTCCCAAATAATCTGAATCATTACGTTTATAGATGTGTTTCATATACCTACTGAGAAAATCAAAGTACTTAGAATATTTGTAAAGTACATTGAGAATTTATATATCTAATCTGAGAATAAAAACATTAGGATACCTTGTAGTGAGGTCTTGGTTTTCTGCTTAATTTTTTTTTCAGGTATGATTACAGATCTCTTTATTGACAAATTCAAATTCAAGGGACAGAATGTGAAAACCAAAGTTTCACAGCTGCTTGAAATTCTGGATAATTATGATCTCAATACTTTAATGCAGTTTTTCAACGAAACATAAATTTACCTCAAGGCATCTACGTATATTTGTGTCTGTGTAACTGGTTGGCTTGCTGGTAGCTAATTTCTGGCCTTCTCTCTTTATTAAATGTACAATTTCATATTACAGATTTTTTTTCTAAACATTCTGAAATGTTACATATTTGTAGGTATAAGTGTAAAAGAAGGTACAGTAATGCATTCCACCATATTAACAAGGAGTTAATTATTTTGAAACTGCATAATCGTGTACTTTCGAAGAAACTTTGTTTACACTTAAATTGTATTATTCGTTTTCACTGTGTATTTAAATAAAGTGATTGCTTAAACGGTTCCGTTTTTTTGCGTCATGTAAAAATATTTAAATGACAACTCCAATTTTAATAACACGTATAACAGTCCTAAATTAGGACTAATGATCTTGAATAACAGTAGACAACTTTGTGTTCTTAAATCTCACTGTATCCAATATTCATACTGCTCCAACACACAATTTTACATCAGCACATAACACGCAAAAAAGTTGAGTCATACGTACTATTTTTTACATGACACTGTACTGCATAGAATCATGTACAGATATGTAAGAAGAGAAGCTGAAGTTTGGCCTTTCGTATGTTTTGAATTACTTTGAGGTCGGCTCCAAACTATTTTTTTTTTTTTTTTTTTTAAATCCCGCCTGAAGCAGCACAAAGAGCACACATTTAACTTTCAACGGTCTACGGTATGTGTTGCACCTATACTAATTTTGACCGTTTCGGCCGCCATATCTCGGTGATGCCAAAGAGGGCAGCCGTTCTGATTGGATGATTTCAATAGTCGCGGGCTACTTGAACAGAGAAAGTAGCAGTTCTGTAGTGAGTGGAGGAGGAATAAGGTTTTGATAAGGGTATTCAGTATGGCGGATGGAGGCGCGTTGTAACTAGAGATGTGTTTTAAGGAATATTGCTTGTTTTAGCTATTCTTCGGCGTATCTGGTCTGCTGTGTAGGGTTCGATTGGCACTAATAGCTCCCGTCTTTAAGCAGGAGCCCATATGTCTTAAGTAACGTGTAGGTACAAATAGCCCATACTCAATTTGATTTAGTGGCTCGACGCTGCGGTTTTATTGCTGTGATCACGTTAAACTGAGTAAGACCTCCAGCCCTTTAAGAAAAAGAACAAATGGCGTTGCTAAATCAGGGGCGGCCAGGAGACGCGGAGCTGCAGAACCAGGAGAATGCACTGTCCGGACTGCGGGCCGGCAGTAAGGCGCTGGGCGCCGAAAACCGGGAGGATGTATGCGCCATGCCGGGCACCAGGACTGTGCTGGGGCCGCTGCAGCAGAACCGGGGCCGCAGGGCCTCTTCGCAGCGCGGATCCAAGCAGGTGGGTGGTGGCTTGTCCCGCACCGTTCCCACTCAACTGCCAGTGGGGGCGGATCACGGTTTTCTTGGTCAAAATGTTAAGTACAGTAGCTGTCTTGGGCCCATGTGTTGATGTGATCTTTTGATGGGGAAAGATTTTGGGATATCGGTATTTATTAAACGACTTATTTATATACGTGATGACTGCAATAACTCCATACTATACAGGAAATACTTTTTTGTGACTTTCTCAAAACGTAACTGTCCGCCATTTTACGAAAATATCCCTCCATTGGAGGATTACGAGCTCTCGTGAAGGTGTTGGATTCGTAGATGTACGTTTAGTTTAATATTGCACCTCCAAGATCAACATTCTATTTGGTTGTATTTGGAATACTGCACCACTATCAGTGTCGTTTCGGGATCCGTTAAGGATTACTTGTGCAAGAGCATCCGTTAATGGGAAGTGCTTGCTGGCAATTATGGCTGTCGTTTACCCTGCAATTGAAAAGCCTGTGAAATCGTAGGTTATGCCCACCCAGGTGTCCTGCAAGAATGAAGATCGCGGTAATGGCGTTGGAGGGAGCAAACAGCCCCCGTTCCAGATCCACGTGGATGAACCTGATAGCCCAAAGAAGCATGAGTCCGTCAACACAAAGACATCAGAACGTGCCCTTCTACCCCTTCATCCTGCCGTTACAGGCCTCCGACAGCCCCTTTCCACTATTGACTTACCCATGGAAGTAAGCTTTGGTGAGTTTGTGCACCATGTGGTTTAACTCTAACCTCTATTCTAGGTTAGAGTGAACTGTTCTGATTAACTGACTTGTAGAGTTTGACTTCTGTTGCTCCTAATTGGCGTCATTACCCCCCCAAGACTCTCCTATGGATATGTCTATAATCGATGCTGAGGAGAAGCCAGTCAATGTAAGCGGAGTAACGGATTATGCATCAGAGATCCACACGTATTTAAGAGAAATGGAGGTGAGGAATGTGTACGTCTGAAGTCACTGTTGCACAGCAGTTGTGTGGTTGTTGTACAATGGCACGATTTCACTTTATTCTCCTCTTACAGCTGAAATCAAGACCAAAAGCAGGCTACATGAAAAAACAGCCTGATATAACAAATAGCATGAGGGCTATTCTTGTTGACTGGCTTGTTGAAGTGGGTGAGGAGTACAAGCTCCAGAATGAGACCCTCTACCTGGCTGTTAACTACATCGACCGCTTTCTGTCCTCCATGTCTGTACTTAGAGGGAAGCTACAGTTGGTGGGGACTGCAGCCATGCTTCTGGCTTCGTAAGTCATCTTGGAGAAACCTTGTGCTACCACCTTTTGCTTTTTTTGTAAATAATTCAGGTCTTGCCTCCCCCCCCAGGAAATTTGAAGAGATCTACCCCCCAGAAGTGGCAGAGTTTGTGTACATCACTGATGACACATACACAAAGAAGCAGGTCTTGAGAATGGAGCATCTTGTCCTGAAAGTCCTGTCTTTTGATCTTGCTGCCCCGACAATCAACCAGTTTCTCACCCAATACTTCCTATATCAACCAGTCAACAAAAAAGTTGAGAGCTTGTCAATGGTGAGTTTGCAGTTCACACACACAGTGATGTACTGGTTAGAAAGATGTCTGATTGTGCCTTTTCCTTGCAGTTCCTAGGAGAGTTGAGCCTGATCGACTCTGACCCTTTCCTGAAATATCTTCCATCTCAAACAGCTGCTGCAGCATTCATTTTGGCCCACTACACAATTTCTGGAGGATCTTGGGTATGTGATTCCACCATTAGTTCATCTTCATTAAGCTCAAGTTCACAGTAAACCTACCACTCCTTTTGGCATGTTATACTCTTTGCACAAGCTGCAACCAAATCCAACCTAATTTCTTAAGCCAATCCATATGAGTAATGCTAAATGATTCAGCAAGTATTGTTTGGCACCCATTTTGGACAGTACTGTGAGAACATTGAGGTGGTATAGACTAGAATGTGGTGACCTGGAATGGTTAACCCATGATAACTTGATTTAATATTGGGATACAGCTACTTGAAACTAACTCAAGTCCTTGCTTACCATGAAGGTTCATGTGACACCAGGCTGAGCTTTTGAAGTTGTGCATTCCATTTGTCTCAGCTATACCTTGATGACCCTGTTATGGTGAATCTTGCATGTCAGTACTTGACATCTTCCATATAGCACTGTAGTACTATGTTTGTCCAGCTCCTGCATGCATTCATACTTGGAGGTGTCAACAGCTGTGGGTAAAGTGCAAATCAGCTTGATTAGCCATTTTCATTAACCTGGGCTGCTGGCCTAACTGGTAAACTGTTCTTGCAGACAGCACCTCTGGTGCAGGTGACTGGCTATACCCTGGAAGCTCTGACCCCATGCGTCATGGACCTACACCAGACCTACCTCAAAGCTGCCCGGCATGCGCAGCAGTCTGTGAGGGAGAAGTACAAGGCCTCAAAGTAAGCATCTCATGCAATGGCTTTTAAGCTATTCATGTTAACTGAATGCTGAAATACTTGGCTTTTAATGCCTGATCGCCAGTTGGCTTGTCAATCAGGTTGGCTTAATCCACATTGTACTGTTTTGTAAAACAGCCTCAGTAATGTAACAGGCAGTGGCGTAAGGTTTTCATCACTTAATGGATTCCACATTTTAAAGGCTTCTGTAGTAAGTTGAGATGGAATGTTTTCCCTTGTGTGCCTGTCCGGGTGTTCTGTCTAGTCCTTCACACAAGCCTGAAATCAGACTTCAGCCTGTGGTTTCTTGCCTTCCAGATACCATGAAGTCTCCCTCATCGAGCCTCCGGAGGAGCTGATCTTGAATTGATTTTTTTTGCCCCAATGTTTTTGTACAGTTTTAATTCTCTGGGGGAGCAATAACTGTAGAAAGTGGAAGTTTTGTTTTTAAATGGAATCTAAATTTTAATGTGCAATCTTGTACCTTTTGTTACATTTTAATATGGCTGGGAATCTTTATCTGGAGTCTGCTTGGTGCTGAGATGTGTTCATACTGCCGTTAAACCTGCCTTGACCATTTCTTTAATAAAGGTGCTGTCCAGGCACACTCCCTCCCCTGTCTCTGGGTTGTACGTGTGAACTTCTCTACTGCAGGAATGGTGGATGAGATTTTTCTATAATCTTAACCAAATTAAGCTAACCTTCACTTGCTAAATTGTTAGGTGAGTTAACTCAAAAGACATGATTATTCTAACTTGCAACCCAGCTGTCCAGGTGGGAAGGCCTGCACAGGGTTAGATGTAAAGTTTTGAGGTGTGTGAGGCTGTATCTCCTATTCCAGATTCCTTCCTATGGTAAAGGAAGTACCACTCACCTTAACAGTGCTCTGGTCTGCAAGGGTGCTGTAGAGGGAAGCTTCACAATACTAGTACTGTAAGCTTTTACTTAATTGCCAAATTTAAATTCATAACTGCAAATTAAAGCACAGTGCTGAACATGGTAAGTGGTCTTCCTAGCCCTTGTCTTTTGGAAAGTACTGGGCAACATACTATGTTTTTAACAACCCACAGGTTTGTTAGATACTAGTTTGTGGTGTAGATGGTACCAAAACTGGGCCTCAAAAGCTTTAACATACTGGCATGTTTAGATGTATCTTGTATCACATTATAATTCTCAAACAGGTTTTTGCCAGCTGTCAATTGGAAAACAGTGGAGAAAAATCTAAAAGTGACTTTTAATTGCAAGTGCCATCTTCATTCTGAATTAGAGCCCTTAAATTCCCCAGATTTGGTATAAGGTTTCATTTTGTTTCTAGTCTGAAATGGCTGGTTTAAGCAGTGGGACCTGTAAAGGCAGTTACTCCTTGTGATTAGCACAAGCATTGTCTGAGATTTGACTGCTAAACAAATTCCCAGATGCCGTCTGGCTCTGCTTGCATTAAGCATCTGAAATTAAGAGTAGACACAGAGTTGATTACACCCTATTTGTCTCTTTAGAACAAATGTGCTTTGCAATACATCCTCTGCCTTAGGCTGCTGATGAGACCAGCCTTGGGAGCCAATAAGAGTGAGGGGGTGGGGCTACAGTGGGATGTATTTGGAATTAGTCTAAGTATCTACAGCCTCTCAGGAAGAAAAGACACCCAGAGGTTCCAAGCCAGAATACCTGTCTCATTCCCCAAATAAATGATAGCAGTTGGCTAATATGCTGTTATAAAAAAAAAAAAGGAATTAAATTGTTTTGACAAAAGATGCACTGCTGGGGAATAAGGTCTGCTGCGCAGACGTATGATGATGGATTATAGGATGGAATGAGTCGGCAGTGCAGGGCCAGGACACTGCCAGCACTCTCCCTCCCCTACAACAGCAAGATGCCATCTCCCAAGATGTTCCTTGTGGCATCCACCTCATGGCCCATGGCTGCGGACTGGGGTTCGACCCTCTGCGTCTACCTGGCGATTTTCTCTGTTATGCTGCTGCTGATGGCTCTGCTGCTCTGGCTGCTGATCAAGCAGTTGAGGGACTTGGTGGGATACGTGGTCCGGAAGCCCCTGGGACGACCCCAGGAACACCCATTGTGAGTCTGAGTGGAGTGCCGAACGCTGTCTGCTTGGATTCTCACCGAACTGTAGCAGAAGGCATCACCTCAAGAAGGTTTTTTTTTTTTTTTAAAAAGCGATGACCGAATGACCTGGTAACGTTTTTGCTGTTTTACATGTTGAACCAACATTCATTTTCTTGGTTAACTGTCCTTCCTGCTCAATGTATTTTGTGAGTATTTGATTGATGAATTTATAAAATAAACTTGTAAGACAAGTTCTGTAATACGGTTATGATGCATTTTGTAACTTATAAACTATGAAATGGAAAAAAGCTTTCTTTTTAATTAGATTTAATTCCACTCCTGTAATATGCAGCAGGGTAATTACTTGATGAAAACATCTGAGTGTGTGCAAACATTAGAGGCATTCTATCAAATTATAGTGCAGCTTGTGTACACAAAAACCAGCCTGTAATAGCCATGCTTAATGAGCCATTAATATTAATATACAATGTTTCTTGAAATTCTTTTGCAGTCAACAGCACAAATCACAAAACATAAGCACAAATATGCTGCATATCTGGACAAAATGACATAACATGAAAATTCCATTAACTTTTTCTCTCCTTGATGAGAACTACAACTACATGATTAAATGCTTTTGTTTTATACTTTGCCATTGTGCAAATTTGCAGATCTCGTTTTTAAATAGGAAAACTTCACTGTTAAAAATAAAATGTATACAAAATAAAATAGTCAATCATGTCTTCAGCATGAACTGATGAACCTTGCTATCATGTCATTTGTTGGCAATAATGTAGCATAATTTTTCAGAACATGAAGTTGCATTATAGGATAACAACTTATGAGCTTATAGCATCTTTACAGCTTAATTTCTTCATTCCAGGGCAATAAAATAGGGGCTTTGATTCTATTCACAAGAGGTCTGACTGAATCCTAAGATGCTCAAGTGCAGCACAAAGATTTGTGACTGGTTTGTTACAACACTCATGTAAAACATTCTGCCAGTGTTGTCTGGATTCTCGGCTGCTGTATAACTGTGCTGTCCCTGGAGGGTGAAATCACCACATACAGCCAAAGCAACACTGTATGGTGGCACTTCAAGATGTCACTGGCAAAACTGTTGTCTCGCAACAGGCTTGCATTGGGCAACACAGTCCGCATAAACACTCCGTGAAGCAGTGAATGAATGTGACGGATGGTGTGACAGTAAAACTGCACACAATTCTGCACAATCATAGCTCAAAACTGCGTCTGTAAGAAGTAAATCTAGCATACAAGCTAGGATGTGGCCACACCTTGTAGAATTTTTAGCGTTTCGTTTTGATTGTCATTTATGTTTGTAGCCTGAAAGCCTCACCCTTTACCTCTCCACCAATGACAGTTTGAGCTGGGCTTGGAGGAGGTACTGTTAATACAGTGAGGGTGAATGGCACCCACTGAAATTTGACACTCACTATCAGGAAATGGAGAAAAAAGAAAGAGATGCCTTTAAAATCTGGGGAGAGAGCAAACCTGCACCTGGGGTTTGCCTAGCTCAATAAGAGTAAAGGAAAACTCGATGTGTTTGGTAAATACGATAAACTCTGTTATGCATTGGCGATGAGATTTTAAAAAGCACGTTGTGTGTACCGCTTGCTACAAGAACACTTTTTGGCACAACGTATCTAAATCAGTGCTACATTTTCTCTTCAAGTCAATTCAAGATCTTAATCGCTGCACTTTCTCTTCACACTCCCATTTACTTCATATCAATTCCGTGTCTAAATCAGCACTGCCTTTCTTCATCCAGTCCGACAGAGGCTTTTCCCTAACCACGTAATGTCCCCTTCTGAGGGGGCGATCCCATATTCAGGTTTCGTCAGGAATGAGTCACGTGATGTTTCTGATGGTCATGTGACCCTTTGAAGCTGAGTAAGAGTATTTAAACCTGCCGCGTTGAGCGTATGTAAAAGTGTTTGGCTCTGCTCTCATAATTGGCTACAACAGTTCATGATGAACTTAATTGTAATAATTCAATGAAGGAGACAGAATTGACGTTCGTGCAGTACACTGAAGATCTAGCTCTACTACTGCATTTTAATTTCTAAAATTCCATCCCCAGTATAAGTGAATAAAATTAGGTGAGAACTAATTCAACATTCTGGTTTTCAAAAAACTCCTTATTTCATCTATTTTACTATTATTTGGAAATTAATACATTGATTGGCAGCTCCCGACCATAAGTATAGATACATCTCCCCCCAGCATAAGTGATGACCTCATAAAGTTAATAAAAAATGGCGGTAAACGTAATTTTCTAGCGATTTTAACAACAGATTGTGTGACGGTGCACACATTTGTTCTGCGTATAGGCTTACTTTACAGGGATTGTGTTATAAATATAACTGTGATTTGTCTTATTATTTTAGACAAGACATATCTGCGATATTGCATGCTTTCAGTTTTATAGTGATATAACAAGAATGCGGTTTTTCTATATTTAAATAGTCTCTTTCGATGTAGTTAACATAAAAAGACTCAACCACAAAAGTATTAAAATCAATCACACATTAATACAATTATTCAGTCAAAGCAATTAAACGATTAAAATATCAGCACTTTTAATTAAATAAAAATCACAATAACAGCTCCACAATGATAAAAAAGGATCTATCCAGCTTTCCTTTAAAGAAAGTATTCAAAAACATTCCACAAGTAAACATTCAAAATAAATCATTCCAAAGGAACAAGCAATAAAGTATTTAGAAACATTAAACAAATAGAACTTTAATTATTAGCGCCTTCTCAAATAACTTTGTAAAAGTATAGAAAACTCCCCATACTTTGAATTCATTTTGAAACAATTCTGCTATTGCTACATTTTTAGAAGGTGGCGTTTCATTTTGGAGGCGTGACGCCGAATAGAAAAAGGAACTCTATTCCCCAGACTTGGTGTTCTGCGTATGGTTATTAGTCATAGCAAGGCGTAGTGGAGTGCTGGAGTAAACTACCCTCAGCAGAGGAGGAACTTGTGTTGTGCTGCTGATTTTCTGCTAAGGTCTTTTCTTTCTCTTCAACTTTGCTAGGCACTGTTTTAAGAATGACACTTTAAATATCAATCAGAAGGCTTGCATTTATAATGAGTTTCCTTTTAAAAGTTTCACATTTTTATTTGATAATTATGAGGCATCGTCGTAGAGGTAGTTAGGCAGAAGTTGGGTTTCTTTTATATGTTCTTTATTTTGTTATTTACTGCATCAATTTGCATGACTTGTATGTAATAAAGATTTTTTTTTTTACCCCCTTTTTCAGCCGGATACAGCTTCCGCCGAGGACATTACAGCTAAGAATTTCAATGGTAAGTTTTGATCCGGCAAAATAATTTCCAGATTAAATTTTTTTTAATAATGACATTGTGAATGAGGGTGCGGCTGGAAAACGAGTTGGCTGGCGAGTTAAAATTTTATATATATATATATAACAGAAATAAAGCGAACTGGTTTTCCAGGTAGTACAACAAGCACAAAGCATTTAAGGCACGTAAAGTTTCTGCTGTTTAGTGAATTGTATAACCGACGTACTTTTTGTTGAATAAAATATCCACAAACTAAGAATGTGTGCGTGTAATCCATTGCTTTGCTTTATTTTTGGGTGAGTGGCTCTGTCATGTTTGAAATAGTTTCTTTTTCCACTGTGGATGGAGGAAACTCCGGCAGTGACTCATTTGCGTGGGCAGCCAGCCTTAGGTCCTCGTAGACTTTTATCCGCTGATAGGTGTATTCATAGAAAGGGATTATTCAGCCTTTGGCTCTGGTCTCTGTCTTCAGGTTGCTGCAAAAGGAGCCTAAATATGCATTGTTTTTTCACATATGTAACTTTTACTTCGGCGAAGAAATTCTTCGATACTAGTGCCTCGTTGCAAGCCGTAGCATATTTACAAAACACACGGATTACACGAGAATCCCCGTCTCTCTGAAAGAGCAGGGAGAAAAGGGTGTTTGGAACTGCACATGGAAAGTATTAAACATGCAATGCACTTATAAACAGGACAAATGGAAATTTTTCTCCAGCCAAACCAGCGGTTTATACTGTGTCCACGTTGGCTGGACTACACTGCTGGTAATGAGCGTTTTTCTGTAAAGCTTCCACTGGCTTTAGGGTAGACACTGAATCAAGAGTGTCCTTACCGACAGAGCTTCAAGCGCCTTCAGATTAGTTTGTGCTGATTAACAGTTTGTATTAGTATTTTAGTAAATTATTAATGCAAACGCTAATTTGAAGCATTCGCCACAGATCTTAGCAGAGTGTGCTAATACTCGTTATCCACTGTGTAGGACACACAGGTGTGTATAGGTGCCATGTACATTGCCAGACATAGCCTACAATGCATTTAGGGGTATCTCAAGGCTTAGACTTGCTTTTTGAAATCAATGTTATTTTTTCAGCTTCTAAAACTCAACCTGTTGAGCTTAATACTGGAAACTGCAACATAAGGAATGTTAACTGCATGCATGAGACTGGGTCTGCTCATTTTGATAGATATTGTGGGGGGAAAAAAGTGCATCTCGTGACTCATGTTAGGTTATGCAACTGGAGTTGTTCTTAGATTTTCTTAAATATTTGCTAATGTCAGCAGATGCTGTTGATATTTTCTTGAGTCATACGGCCCTGCAGTTGACATCTTTCACTGTGTTCTATTCGGTGTGGTGATATCGTTATTTAGGACTAAACTCTGCTTACACTGGCCTTTTAGATTTAAGGACATCATCTTTAATGGCAGAAAATGCCAGATCTACTTCTCTGAAATTCCTGCAGTGGGTTCTTGGTGTTTTGACTTTGTGAAGTGATTGGCATTCTTCTTTTTAAGGGTAGCTTAGACTGACACTCCCTGCAGAGAGCTATGATGCCGAGGTAATTCTGTTTCGGCAGCCTTAACGTGACTCAAAATCCTCTTTCCAAATGCAAGAAACAGAAGAACCTGTTTCGGCAAATGTTGGAGTTATCGATCTACATTCCAAGCTTACAGTGAAGATTAACACTATTAGTGTGTGATGGGCAACTTCCACTGTGAATTGTCTTGTTCAGTAAAAGAAAAAGGTGGCCCTCAGATATTTCATGGGTAGAATATTCCATAGAAGTGATTTGAGATGTATGAAATGTATATTAAGGTTTAATGCATTGACTTTCAGTCGGAATATATAACTTGCGTGTCATGGATATCAGGGGTGGAATGTGTTGTCCCACCTGCAGGGTTGGGTGTTCTAATCCCGCCCACGTGCTTTGTCTCCATTTTGCATAGATTTCCTTCAGATATTCTGATTTCCAAATGCAGTTAGGTGACTTAGTGTGTCTGTTGTTATTAGCATGTCTGCACCCTGCTGCGGGCTGGAATCCCATCCATAGTGTACCCTAGCCTTGTTTCAGGCAGCTCAGGGCACAGGCTCCAGCACCCCGTGACCTTGTCCAGGATGGTCTCCCCTTCCATTTGTCTTTAAGGTGATCTTGTTGGAAAGGTATTTCATGACCATGATGGTGTGTTAGGCTGGCGCAATGACAGCACAGTTTTAATGACTCGTTTTCATTTTCACTTGTATGTGGTGTGTACCCCAAGGTGAGGCTGTTAACGAGAAGGAGATGAAGTTTTACAGACATGGGCTTTTCCTTTGATAGCTTATTGGGTTTCACAGGTGTTTGTTCACTTAGACCATAAAAACTGTAGTGTTTGTGGGGGAGGGGTAAATTTGCATTGTAAACGATCTGTTCGATTGGAATTGATTGCAAGTTAATGACTAGAACAAAGCTATGAGATGTTGAATGCAGGCTGTGAAAAATGACCTCATTTTCAAAACCCTTAATGTACAAATCACATAATTTCACTGGCAGAGGGAAGAATGTATGCGTTATAAAAAACTACCAGGGGCAATATAGTATATATTAGTATAACATAATTATGTTGTTTCCTGTTTGTTCTGCTGTTGGCAAGGCAACTCAGTTTCGTAAGAGTCAGCCTATAACGTCTGACCATTGGATTGCCACAGAAAATCTGTTATACCTTTACTCTAACGTGACTGCTTACCAAAGGAAGACACCTTTTGTGTTATCTGAGCTTAAATCTTTAACTAAAATGTTCATCATAATACAACAAAAAAAGATGACCGACTGCAGAAATGTTTAGCATGCCTCTGAAGCTTTGAGATAAGAGACCTGCTATTCCAGGAAGCGATTAATCACTTTGATGTTGTGTGATGAAGTAGCGGAGTCCAAGCAGCTCTGATTGCTCTGGAAGATGAGTTAAGGCTTCGTTTTCTTCAGGAGTGGAATTGGGCTGATTTCAAGAAATGCCTCACTGCCCATCTTATGTGGGAACACCTCCATTAGCTCATCATGACAGTGGCCTGCCCTATCATCTGCTGTCCCTAGCTTATGATCTCTTATTTTTTTGCTCTTGCCTGATAGGAACCTAATCCGAAGGTGTTAAGCTTTTACTGTGCTGAATGATATTATCTTATTCCACTGTTGCTGGTCCCTCACTGGAAGCTCAGCCTAGCTTTGTTTACACCAAAGCTAGCTTTATAACATGTCTATGCTTATGTTGTATCTGCCTTGCTGTGTGTCTCTGGATGAAAGTGTCTGGTAAATAAATGTAATGTGAATGTTTCCCCATGAATGCTTCCTCCTGGTGGTTCTTTATAGCCTATGCAGGTGAATTTCAAAGTTCTGTCTCGTTCTTCTCATGCCTGATTTAACATGTTTGGCCTGGGATTCTTTAGTGTGCAGAATGGCAGCTAGGGTGCAGGAAGCTGTTAAACTGGATTTGAGGGAGGATCTCTAACGGCGCTGTGGGTAGTCCCATCCTGTGTCTCCACCCACTGCAGTGTCTGTTTGCAAATAAGATGCATTGCAGGAAGTGTCTGTCCCCTCCCTATCTAAGTCGAATCTGTATGGGGAGCAACCGGTAGTTCTGTAATTTCTAAATAGCTCTTTGTTCATAATTTTTTTTCTGCAGGCTTACAGAGGAACAGTGAAGCCCTTTGCTAACTTCAGTGCTAACCAGGATGCTGAGGCCTTGCATAAGGCAATGAAAGGACTGGGTGAGTGCCAAGTCTCTGCCTCATTTGTGAGCTGTCGCTAATTCAGCTGGGGGTCTGATACACTTTGGGTCAGTGTGTAACCTCTAAGGCCCAAGAAAAGTGAGTCTGCTGCATGCTCACCTTTACCATAGATAGTCTAACTGCTGCACCACAGGTTTGTCAACATTCATGCTGTTCTGAACTTTCATGTTGCAGGGGTCTTGAGAGCACAGTGAGGCCTCCTCATCCATGAATCAGTTGTCAGTCTTGCCTGTTTACACTATTGCATATCGAAGGGGAAGAATTGCTGAGATTTGTGAGGTAGTGGTTGGAGTCTCTGCAGAGCTCCTGGAGTTCCACTCTCACTTTGGAATGTGGTGTGGTGACCCGCATGGCATTTGTCTTTTGCTTTGCGACATGTGTTGTTCAGCTGGCTCTTTTTTTTTTTTTTTTTTTTTCCCCCCCAAGGAATTATGGGATTTGTTCCTCCTATAATAAAATGTACCCCACAAGTGACTGGCATTCCATCCAGGGTGTACCCCATCCTTGTGTGCCATGCTGCCTGGGGTAGGCTCCTGGCCCCACTGACTCACACCAGGATAAGCGATTAGAAGATGGATGGATGCGTATGAATAATCTGGAAATTTCTTTGTTGGAGTTTACCCTGGAGAGAGGCCCAAAACCCATGGTGTGAAATCTCTGCGATATAAAAAAGATTACTTCTGCAGGTTCTGATTTAAAAATATCAATATTATGATATAAATTATGCATTATAGGTTTTACCTCATGTGTATGCAATTAAAAAAAAAAAAACCTGCCTCTTTCCATGATCTTTCTCACTTGCTGTCAACGCCTTTCACACTATTGTTTGCTCTGATTCCAGTACAAAATTAAGCAGCTCGAAGATGTGACTGGTCTCACAGGTAGGCCGAGTCCCGAATCAGCCTGGAGTTGGCCCATGAGCTGAAACACCCGCCTTTGTGCTGCTTTAATGGGCCATGTTCCTCAGGAGTGAGGAGTCCCCTCTGCTGGTTCCTCTTCCTGTCGTTCACCTTTTTATTCTTGCTGGGATGAAGCATCCATTAAAGACTTTGGTGTTTGAAAGCCTACTGGTGTCAATGTTCCAGTGAATTCATGAGCAATGGAAGGCTATTCATCAAAAGATTAGATGGGACAGAAATGAGATGCCAACAATGTTGCTTCTTCAGTTATGCCATTGGTGCTATGCATCAAATTCGGGATGATCTGAATGCTTGCATTTGCTAAGGAAATTGGTTCATTGGAGAAATGGCACTTTTCAGCTGTAATTCATCCCTGTTATTTGTGCCATTTTGGTTTTAATGAACAATGTTAAAAATTGCTGATTTTGCTGGTAGATTTCTGCTGTATGCATGTTCTGAGGTTTTTTTTTTTTTTTTTCTTTCTGTACTGGACAAAAGACTACTGCGTTGATAGTGTGATGAGGGCTGAGTGAATGTTTTGTAAGGAAACCTAGTAATTACCTGTTCTAGTCTTGGCTTCTCTGCAAGGGGTGGGGGGAAGTCACCCCTATAATGTGGTAGCTGATTGGTCAAGTACTTGGCAAATAAAGTTGCCTTTGCTTTCAGGCTGCAATGTTGGTTTGGATTTGGAAGCTGGTTTCAGAATTATGTAACCCAACTAAATTATGGTGAAAACAAAAACATTTTCTTTGAGAGAAACTATTACATCTGAAAGGAAGACATTGATTATTGTCATTCAAGAATGGATTTTTCAGCTTATGTTCTGTTTTAGTTGGACTGGTTACTGTTGCTGGTCCTTAGTTTTGTTTAATGGATAAAAGAAAAGGACTGGTTACACCACCAGAACCTAGCCACTGGGGATGTGCTGTGTGTTTCTCTGTGCTGGTCCCAAGCCTGGATAAATCGGGAGGGTTACATCAGGAAGGACATTCGGAGTAAAATTTTTGCCAAATCCAATATGTGGACAACAAAACAGGTTTCCATACTGGATCGATCAAGGCCCGGGTTAACAACGACCACTGCCAGCACTGTTAGTCAACAGGGTGCTGGCAGTGGAAATTGGGCTGCTGTTGGCCAAAGAAGGAGGGGGAAGTTGTGTCCAGAGGTAGGAGAAGAGGAGGAAGCTTAGGAGTGTGGAAGTGAGGGTAGGAACTATGAATGTTGGTAGTATGACTGGAAAAGGGGGAGAGCTAGCTGATATGATGGAGAAAAGGTTGATATATTGTGTGTGCAAGAAACCAGATAGAAGGGGAGTAAGGCCAGGTGTATCGGAGGTGGGTTTAAATTGTTCAACCATGGCTTGAATGGGAGGAGAAATGGGGTAGGGGTTATCTTGAAGGAACAGTACGCCAAAGTGAAAAGTGTCGGACAGAGTGATGAGTATGAAGCTGGAAACTGAAGGTGTGATGATGAATGTTGTTAGTGCATATGCCCTTCAAGTTGGGTGTGAGAAGGATGAGAAAGAAGAATTGTGGAATGAGTTGGATGAAGTGGTGGTGAGTGTACCCAAGGGGGGGAGAGTGGTGATTGGAGTGGATCTCAATGGGTATGTTGGTGGAGGGAACAGAGGGGATGAGGAGGTGATGGGTAGGTATGGTGTTAAGGAGAGAAATGCAGAAGGTCAGATGGTAGTAGATCTTGTGAAAAGGATGGACATGGCTGTGGTGAATACGTATTTTAAGAAGAGGGAGGAACACAGGGTGACGTATAAGAGTGGAGGAAGATGCCCACAGGTGGATTATATCCTATGCAGGAGGGTTAGTCTGAAGGAGATTGGAAACTGTAAAGTGGTGATGGGGAAAGTGTAGTTAGGCAGTATAGGATGGTGGTTTGTAGGATAACTTTTGCCATCAAGAAGAGGAGAGTGAGGGCAGAGCCAAGGATCAAGTGGTGGAAGTTGGAAAATGAAGACTGTAAGGTGGCGTTCGGGGGGAGTTAAGGCAGGCAACGGGTGGTAGTGAAGACTTACCAGATAACTGGGCAACTACAGCTAAAATGGTAAGGGAGACAGCTAGAAAGGTGCTTGGTCTAACATCTGGCCAGAGGAAGGAAGACAAGGAAACCTGGTGGTGGAATGAGGAAGTACAGGAGAGTATACAGAGGAAGAGGTTGGCAAAGAAGTGAGATAGTCAGAGAGATGAAGAAAGTAGACAGGAGTACAAAGAGAAGAGGAGTAAGGTGAAGAAAGAGGTGGCGAAGGTCAAAGATAAGGCATATGGTGAGTTGTATGAGAGGCTGGACACTAAGGAGGGAGAAAAGGACCTGTTCCGATTAGCTAGGCAGAGGGACCAAGCTGGGGAAGATGTGCAGCAGGTTAGGGTGATAAAGGATAATGATGGGAATGTACTCACAAGTGAGGAGAGTGTGTTAAGCAGATGGAAAGAGTACTTTGAGGGGCTGATGAATGAGAGAGAAAAGGCTGGATGATGTGGGGATAGTGAATCAGGAAGTGCAACAGATTAGCAAGGAGGAAGTAAGGACAGCTATGAAGAGGATGAAGAATGGAAAGGCTTTTGGTCTAGATGACATACCTTTGGAAGCATGGAGGTGCTTAGGAGAGATGGCAGTGGAGTTTCTAACCAGATTTAATGCAATCTTGGAAAGCAAGAGGATGCCTGAGGAGTGGAGAAGTGTACTGGTATCGATTTTTAAGAATAAGGGTCATGTGTGGAACTGTAGTAACTACAGAGGGATTAAATTGATTAGCCACAGTATGAAGTTATGGGAAAGAGTAATGGAAGCTAGGTTAAGAAGGGAGGTGATGATTTGTGAGCAGCAGTATGATTTCATGCCAGGAAAGAACACTACAGATGTGATGTTTGCTCTGAGGGTGTTGATGGAGAAGTATAGAGAAGGTCAGAAGGAGTTGCATTGTGTCTTTGTGGACTTAGAGAAAGCATATGACAGGGTGCCTAGAGAGGAGTTGTGGTTTTGTCTGAGGAAGTCTGGAGTGGCAGAGAAGTATGTAAGAGTGGTACAGGATATGTACACGGGCAGTGTGGCAGTGGTGAGGTCTGCGGTAGGAGTGACGGAAGAGTTCAAGGTACAGGAGGGATTACATAAAGGGCTCAGAGCTAATCTTTGATTTGCAATGGTGATGGACAGGCTGACAGCCAAAATCAGACAGGAGCCCCTGTGAACGATTGTTCGCAGATGACATTGTGATCTATGGTGAGAGTAGGGAGCAGGTTGAGGAGACCCTGGAAGGGTGGAGGTATGCTCTAGAAAGGAGAGGAATGAAAGTCAGTAGGACTAAGATAAAATGCATATGTGAATGAGAGGGAGGAGAGCGGAATGGTGAGGATGCAGCGAGTAGAGCTGGCAAAGGGGGATGAGTTTAAATATTTGGTCAACATTTCAGAGCAACAGGGAGTGCAGAAAAGAGGTGAAGAGAGTGCAGGCAGGGTGTAGTGGGTGGAGAAGAGTGCCAGGAGTGATTTGTGACGGGTACCAGTAAGAGTGAAAGGGAAGGACTACAAGACAGTAGTGAGACCAGCTATGTTATATGGATTGGAGACAGTGGCACTGATGAAAAGACAGGAGGCAGAGCTGGAGGTGGCAGAGTTAAAGATGTTAAGATTTGCATTGGGTGTGACAAGGATGGACAGGATTAGGAATCGGTATATCAGAGGGTCAACTCAGGTTGAACGGTTTGGAGACAAAACCAGAGAGGTGAGATTGCATTTGTTTGGACATGGCCAGAGGAGAGATGCTGGGTATATTGGGAGAAGGATGCTGAGGATGGAGCTGCCAGGCAAGAGTGTAAAAGGAAGGCCAAAGAGGTGGTTTATGGATGTGGTGAGAGAGGACGTGCAAGTGGTTGGTGTGACAGAGCGGGATGTAGAGGACAGGAGGAGATGGAGACTGTTGGGTCACCACAGCAGACCCTGCAGCCGAAAGTGAATGATGAATCTGCAGTGTTGGGGCAATTTGTTGACAGATGCCGTTGTGCTTTGGATTTCCAGGTACAGATGAGGCTGCCATCCTTCAGCTGCTGACTGCCCGCTCCAATGCCCAGCGGCAGCAGATTAAGGTGGCGTACAAGACCCTGTACGGCAAGGTGAGGCGCAGCACGCATTACTAAAAGCGGGCAGCCCAGCCACCACCGTCGTCCAAAAGCAAATGGAAAATGAACCATTATAACAGCCTTGGAAGTCTGAAGATGATTGTTTTGTCTTAAAATTGTAACATGTCCTGCATGTTTGATTAAATTATGGTAAAAATCCTGTGGAGTTGCTCTGCGAGAAGTTCTAAAGAGCAGGAAACAAGTATTAACACCTTAAGAATGCTGCATATATCAGATAATAAAGTTACAGCATGTGAGGTAAAATCTGTTACCCAGTATATTTTGGGTTATTTGAGTATTTGGAAACCTGATTTAACTAATGGTTTTTCTGTAACACTCAGCAGCGTCACTGGTTATACATGTGACTTTCTATTGCCAAAGCTCTTTCAGTCCATTTGGATTGAATCTAAAACCTTTACAATGACTCGCTGCACCAGCAAACAGACTTGGCTCTGTGTTGACACGAGCTTTATTATTCTTTCCTTTGCAGGACCTTGTTCACGATTTAAAATCTGAACTCAGTGGGAAATTCGAGAAGCTGATTGTCAGCATGATGATGCCACCTCTTAACTACGATGTGACTGAGCTCAGGAATGCGATCAAAGTTGGTAAAACATTTCCGTTCACTGGTTCAGGCACTACTTTTTGCTTAGTATGTTGTTACCAGAGAGAGCTATAGCAGCATTGTATGGATGTCTTGCTGTCACAAATTTATGTTCAGTGCCTCGTGTGTGTGTGTGTGTGTGTGTGTGTGTGTGTGTGTGTGTGTGGCCAGCCTGGATGGCATCAGTATTGCAAATGGTGGTTTATGCGGCTGTAAGTTAAGCTGTAGTTGTCCAGCTGCTGACCAGCAGGGGTCTCCACTGCTTGTGCTTTTCAGGGAGTGGGGACTGATGAGAAGGTTTTGATCGAGATCCTGGCCTCCAGGACACCTGCCCAGGTCCGAGAACTGAATGTTGCCTACAAACAAGGTGAGGCCAACACTATCCACTATTAGGTCAGATCGACATCTCTGTGTGCTACTTTTTCAGCAAGCACCTCAGGATAAGAATTGACAATTTTTAAAAACGTTCAGTTGTATTTAGATAATTGAACATGTGCACAAGTTTTTCACAAAGCAAAACTAACTGGGGAACATGAAGGTCAAAGATTTGGTCAAGTTCTGTAGTTCTGCATTCGTCAATCTGAAATGAGATGCGAGAGGCATCATGAGTGTGTGTCAGATCAAGTTGAAAGTAGTGACTCTCACTCCTGCCTTAGAGTATGGGAAGAGTCTGGAGGATGACATTACGGAAGATACATCTGGCTACTTCAAGAGGTTACTGGTCATTCTCCTGCAGGTACATTGGGTCTTGAGTGCACTGGAGAATGTAGACTGCTGTAGCAAACATTTTCAGATGTATTGTTGATGAGAATTCCTTCAAAGGGTGCAGACTTGTGAAATGCTTGCTTCGCTTTAATATGAAAACATATCATTTATTTTCTTGTTTATAGGGTAATAGGCAACAGGGAGTTGATCCCGGAATGGTTGAACAGGATGCTAAGGTCAGCAATTTGACCATAAATATTCACCAATGGCGGTTGTGTGAGACAAACTGTAGCATAGTTAGAGAGCCTCCCATGAGGCAGTGAACTCTGAGATGTAACAGTAAATACTAGAGGCTTACATCCTAAAATTTTTTATTTGTGGCCTGTTAATGTCACATTAGTCAAATAGAATACTGGTGGTCTGCATGATGTTGTGCTTCACCTCAGAACCTGTTTGCTGCTGGAGAGGCCAAGCTAGGTACGGATGAGGAGAAGTTCATCACCGTCTTGGGCAACAGAAGTCCAGAGCATCTGAGGAATGGTGTGTTCTCAAAAGGGTGGCTTCTATGCCTCCATTTGTGCCGAGCCTCCTTGTTTTTCTGATTTAAAAACTCCTATGCTCTATTTTAATATTGGCTGCCATTTTATAAATGCTTGACACTTCTCAATTTTAACCAAGAAAATATGTGTCTTCATCTATATGTAGCAACTTGCTGTTGGGGTTGTGGTGGATTGCAGGGAGCGGGCACCGGAAACCCCAGTCCCCCTGGGAATGTATTGCTGGGGAGTTTTACAGGAGTTAGGCGTATTTAGTTCTGGAGAGCCTGAGTGGGAGATTTGGTGTGGCTACGACTGACAGTAGCCTATGTTGTTTGTGGTAATAACACCTATTTGTGTTAATTATGGTGTACGAGTCACTACATGTATGTTTTTCAGTTTTTGAAGCATATATGAAGTTGTCAGGGTATGAAATTGAAGAAAGCATTCAACGAGAAACCTCTGGGAATCTGAGGTCATTGCTGCTTGCTGTAGGTAAGCATCAAGCTTTGTTTCCATCTTTTTCGGATCCATTTGGTTGAAGAGGGACCTAAAAGCCAGGCAGCCCAAGACAGATGGCAGCAAAGTGCCCTGGATGAGATGCCAGGCTAACACAGACTTCATACATGTTCATGTCTACACACACTTTGGGCAGTTTAAACTCAGCTGGAGGACCAAGCTCACATGACGTGGAAGAACATGTAATCTCCACTTGTACTTTGAGGGGCTGATGAATGAAGAGACTGAGAGAGAGAAGGCTGGATGATGTGGGGATAGTGAATCAAGAAGTGCAACAGATTAGCAAGGAGGAAGTGAGGACAGCTATGAAGAGGATGAAGAATGGAAAAAGCTGTTGGTCCAGATGACATACCTGTGGAAGTATGGAGGTGCTTAGGAGAGATGGCAGTGGAGTTTCTAACCAGATTTAATGCAATCTTGGAAAGTGAGAGGATGCCTGAGGAGTGGAGAAGTGTACTGGTATCGATTTTTAAGAATAAGGGTATTGTGCAGAACTGTAGTAGCTACAGAGGGATTAAATTGATTAGCCACAGTATGAAGTTATGGGAAAGAGTAGTGGAAGCTAGGTTAAGAAGGGAGGTGATGATTAGTGAGCAACAGTATGATTTCATGCTGGGAAAGCACTACAGATGTGATGTTTGCTCTGAGGGTGTTGATGGAGAAGAATAGAGAAGGTCAGAAGGAGTTGCATTGTGTCTTTGTGGACTTAGAGAAAGCATATGACAGGGTGCCTAGAGAGGAGTTGTGGTTTTGTCTGAGGAAGTCTGGAGTGGCAGAGAAGTATGTAAGAGTGGTACAGGATATGTACGAGGGCAGTGTGACAGTGGCGACCCCTGATGGGAGCAGCTGAAAGCAAATGATGATGAGTTAACGCAATTAAGTCGTTAACTAACCCTGGTTGCCTCAGTCTGTGGTAAGTGGCACAGTGACAGTGAGCTACGATTCATAGCACACAAAACTTGGAAGTAAGCCTCAAGAAACCTTGCTAAGCCAATAAAACTCACTTTGTAGTATACCCCATAGTTCTTACCGTTTTGGTATTAGAAAGTTGCTTGCATAGAGTAAAAAATCTATGCCTTTTTTTTTAAATGAATAAAAGGATTCTTTTCTGTGCAGCAAAGTGTGCCCGGAGTGTCCCAGCCTACTTCGCTGAATGCCTGTACCACTCAATGAAGGTTGGATTCTTTACATAATAGCACCCCCCCCCCATATTAAACAGCAGAATCTTGCCCAGAAAATTACAGTACCTACTTAATTTTTGATTTACTCAAAGATGTGTGCAGTAAAGTAGTAGTAACCCTATCTGCAATTTTTTTTTTTGTGCAAACTGGGTATTCTGATGCATCTTTATCTGAATTATTTTATTAACTAAACCAATCTAGTTCCCATTTAGTCCAGATAATCAGTGTTCTATAGTCTTTTTTTTTTTTTTTTTTTTGCTTTCCAGCTTTAAAATATGGACTACATTGTAATTTTTTTTTTTTTATCAGGTGTGATATCCATGGAGTTACTGGTTTGGTGTGCTTTTGAGTGGCTCTGCTAAATTGCACATCCCCTCAGCAGGTCCATGAGGACAGTTGGGCAGGAAAGCAGACATGACTAGCAGTATTTATTACGCCTTGATCACACTGTCGGTGTATGCTCATTTAATCTACAGGGACTTGGTACAGATGACCACACCTTGATTTGGATCATTGTGTCCAGGAGTGAGATTGACATTTTGGACATCAGAGCTAACTTTAGACGGATGTTTCCCATGTCCCTCTACAATATGATCAAGGTACACATGTATTTAAGCATAGGACAACAGATCATGAATGTGAACAATACCTTATTACAGTGTAGCTGAAAGGGTGCAATCCAGAACATCGTCACCCTCCATCTTTAAACTGTTGGGTCAAACCTGTAGCTGGATCCCATTTGGGATGTAAATCAGATTTAAAGTTACTAGTGACAGTCCTGACTTGGTGTCACCATGAGATTAGAACACCTGCTATCACTATAAAGTCACCTCAGGCTGTTGACCATCGAACTGTTTCTTTCAGAGTGACACTGGGGGTGACTATAGGAAGACCCTGCTTCTCCTGTGTGGTGGTGATGATGCTTAGTAAATCCTGGAAGAGTCAAACTCATCCAAAGACCAACAATAGCCTTTATTGCTGAACCAGTACTGAGCACTGCTCCTTCAGTTACTTTTAATATTCTGTTTATATTGTCATCATTTGCCTTTTTACCTGGTGTTGGGGGAAAAAAAAAAATTGTCTACCCCGACCAATTTGTGTGCTTCTGGAATGAGTTCAAAAGGCATTCACTGTATTGCAAACTGACAATTAAATTCAACTTTGAAGGACACCAGTCTTTAAATTGTCTGTTATTAGTGTGTTCATGGTTTTGCCACGTGGTGACATTAGTGCAAGAATAAAAGTATGGAGCAGTCGTCTGTGCCATAAGCAGTTTGAGTACACAACTGACTGCAAAGTGAAGCGTAAATACAACTCCACAATAATACAAATGACAATAATACACAAAAAAATCAGGTTATACAATGGTTGAATGTGCAAACTTGAAAAATGATTTCTGTACAGAAAAATGATTGCAATTTTAAATGATATTCAAGCACACAGGGAATTAGGCTGACATTCAGAACTTATCCCAAAGGTAAAAATAGCCAGTTTGCCACGTTTACTGCTTGTGAAGGTTGACTGCAGAGTTTTTACATTCATAAGAAAGAGGTAAACAAGTATATTAGCCTCCTAGCTGATGATCATTTTAACTGTATTGTGGTTATTTGTGGTCAGAATGGATAATATACTGTCTGTATATTCATCCTTTAATGAAAGGCTTGAATGTCAAATGGAAGTGTTTGTATACCTTGTTTTTATAAATTAAGCTGGTAATGTTGAAATACATATACTGATATGAGAAGTACATGATCTTTTACTTTGAGGTCAGGGGGTAATTGGTGCCTCAAAAGAGGAAGGTCAGTGAGCTGACCACTGCAAACTCAGGAGGTACAAACCAATAACCACTGGACTGCAGTGCAGTCCACTTCATTTAACTGAAGCACACAAAAGAACTATGGTTAAATGTTTTATGAAAGTACAATTTGCTTATAGTTTCCACTTCATAATGAAGCTACAAGCTGGACAAGGCTAAACTAATTACATGTTGCTTATTGTGAAAAATACTGAGTAACTGCTTAGGATCATTGATTACCTTCCTCTTTAAGATTTCATATTAGCAGATGTGAAGAATATGTAAAGAAAAATTTAATTTTAAAAGTTTGTCTTTAAAGTGTGAGAACAGCTTACATTTAAGTTATTCCTTTGTGAAAACAAATGTAATTATTCTAAGCCTGTAAAAGAATGTCCCAATTCTGGAGTCAAGAACAATTTTATTGCTTGAAAATTGCAGTTGAAATATTAACATTTTGCCAATTAAAAAGCATTTCCAGGTCTATGCGCAGAGTGCAAAATTTTGAAATTGCAAATCCTCAGTTATGTAAAACAGTACTTTCTCAGCATATTAAAACTAACCCGTTGAATCAATCAAATCAATCAATCTTCATTTACATATCACTGTTTCAACCTCAGGGTTTACAAAGTGCTTTACAGGCATTTCTAAAAAGTAGAGAAATAAAAAACAAGTTTAGAGAAAGTCAGAAATTTAAAATAAGATTAAAAAGCATGAAAGAGTTTAAAATTTTAAATACAGAAGGACAAAAAGTAAAAAAAGTTAAAATTAATGAATATTATAATCTCTTGTTCATAAGTCATCTCACCATATTTGTCTGGTGTTTAAGTGAAACTCCACTTTAGCTTCGTAAAAATCCACGTTTGTATAATTTTCTGGTTTAATATTATAGCACATGATGCTACTGGATTTGGTGAGCATGCCCACCTGTCTCCCTTCCCATCATCACTTGTGGCTGATTGTCCATACGGAAATGCTGAAGACCCTTGGAAAAGGTTCTTGGAAAATGTTTGAGACCCATCTGAAGCTCACAGCATGGTACAATCAATGGTCGAATGAAACCATAGGACTGCAGCTGGCATTGGCCCTGGAGGGAAGGACACTGCAGGTCTTACTTTACATACAACCAGATGAATGCCGCTAAATGTTGGTACTGCAACGAATGCTCAAGCACTGGTTTGTGCTGCACTGTGTCAAACATGGCTGTACCAGCTCCTGGCAAACAGATTCCGGGAGAGAAGGGAGGCTGTTACAGTAGGGCCTCCGATTGAGCTGGACAATCGCTAGAGCCTGCAAGTGTGACTGAGTTATGTTTTATACACAGTCAAGGAAATTTCAAGTACAGAAGTTTTGTAACTTGTGTCTGACTTTGAGTCAAGTACATCTGACTGGAGTGATCCACCTTTGGAAATATTCCAAAGTACTACAGAAATATTCTATAGAGGTGAAATCATTAGAGATTATTGTGGGCACCTGACGTCTGTAATACGCGACCGAAAAAGGGGACGATTGAATGTCAAGAAACGTGGTACCGTTCATGTATCGGTTCCGGCGCGGTTGCCATGGTGCTCAGGAAAGGCAGATTGACATTTTTCACATTGTTTTCCTTTGAAATCAGGACCATTGTGGTGTTTTAAAGCAAGAAGGGACGTTAGACTGCCAAGCTTGTGCAATAAATAGCCATATATACCTCGTGCGCTAACTCCGTTCATTACGTTTGTCAAATAATCCTGCATTTTGTTATAATGATATCGTGATTTATGTGTTGTATAACTACTTGTTTTGGTGCCGTTACAGCCAGACGTAATCTTATTCGAACAATAACTACGTTATTTGGTACATTCCGGTTTATCTCACGTGCAGATATCACGATGTATTTCAATGTATGGTTAGTAACACAGTGTCGCCACTAGGTGCCAGTCTTACCCCACACATTTTTCACGCGATTTTGTTACGCGCTTTTGAAAAGGTGCAATTACAAAATTCAGCGATTTTATGTACGTATTATGATGAATTGAAACTATCAATTCATTGCTCATTGTATGAGAGATGCTGAAAAAAGATAGGACCGAGAACGTTTAAAATGCAGGCATGATAAACCAACGTGGACCGGACTATTAAGATTTTGAAATACAGATGGATGGATGGATGGATGGATGGATGGATGGAACACAAGGCAAAGCACATAGAAAGCAGATTTATGTATGAAATTAGAAAATGACATATAAACAGGGTGTAAAAGTTGCACAAATATGATATCGCTAATAGCTGTCTGCTTACATTGCCTGAAAGGGAAATTAGTTCAAAATGGTAGAACACCCGCTTAGCATGTGAGAGGCCAGGGGATCAGTGCTTGTATTCTCTCATGTTTTATGGATGTCTAAATCTCACTATAAAAGCAGCATTCTTAGGTGTAACTAAGAACAGAATTTTTGCTGAATTGTTCATTTTGGAAATACAGTACTCGGTAACTCTGTTTTAACCCTGCTTAACTGATAGCACCTGGTACAACAGGAGTATGGTCAAATAACCCTCAAAACCAGAGAGGGTATTCAAATGCAGTTTATTTAATTGTGAAAGATTTCACAGATATCCTTATAAATACTTGACTTTTTTGATACGATTTAAAGAAATAAATGTATGTACTCTGCATTTCTGCTAGACATGATAGAATCTAAGCTTTTCAGGTCTTCGTGTTGTGCTGGAAAACAATCTGGGTGCAGCCAAATGATCCAAAGTCCAATGATATCCCACGTGCCAGCAGATACAGTAACTCAGTGCCATTGTATCAACAGAGAGACTGTGTAAGGCTGTCTTGACTAGGAAAGAGTATGTCATTTGTACTGTTTCATTTTTCACTGCCCTAAATATCAGAAACCAGGCAGGCAGAGGCTTGTGACCTGCACTGTGTTTGCAAGTGATGATGCCAGTCAGTCTGTTATATAGGCTGATGGCATAAGTTGTCTGATGGCTTGCCAGAGCTTCTGTGAGGTTGACTGAAAGATATTTTCCATGGTCTTACAAAACTCCTCCCACACCCAAGGTTTTGCCTCTGCAACTGCCAAAGCCATGCCATGCCACACTTGGCATGACAGTACCTGTCAGCTGCCTCGGGAGTCAGTAGAGGTGTGAGCCAATGTGCCCCACTGTCTGTATGAATGTAATATAAATGTATATTATCCCTCCATCCATCCATCTTCTAACTGCTTTTCACAGTCAGGGTTGCAGAGGAACCTAGAGTCTATCTTAGGCAGCATCAGGGCTACACCCTGGATTAGATGTCAAGGCATCAACAGGGTGTATACGCATAATCATGCACAAACTAACCATACATCACATGTCTGTAGAGGGCAGGAAGAAGCCTGCAAGTCATGGGGAGAACATGCAAACTCCCTACACACACACGCACACACACACACACTAAAAGTAGAGACAGGATTTGAACCCCCAACCCAGGAGACACATGGTAACAGGACTAACCACTGGCCCACCTCATGGATTGTGTTTATGCTGCCCATTTTTTAAGTTTATATACACACAATTAATTTAAAAACTGGATTCTGGGTACTGTTTATACATTTCTAGCAATTCAAAAGCCAGCAGCTTTACTACAAAAATATGTATCAATGTTGAATATACAACTGGAAGTGTCGTGCATATCAGTTTGTGTCTAAGAATAGTTAACACTGAAAATGTAGCACCTGTTTATTTTTTTCTTGTCCCTTAGGAATGATTTATAAGTTTATTGGCCATTCCCCAGACTTCAAAGATCATGTTTGTGAACTAGACGCTCTGGTAGGATGCCGGGGGTTGTATAATGATTTACTGTGCAGTGATATTGAGGACAAAGCTGTCTAAAGTTCAAGTGAAATTTTTGTACAACATCTAAAATCAACATCAAAATGCTGCAGCCCTGGTTTAACTTGACATTGCAGCGGCTGTCAGCATTCCACAGAAATGGCGATTGCTTTCGGCTTCTGTGCACTCGGAATTACAATTGGAACAGTTGTACTCAGCCTTCTCATTTTCCTCATATACCAGCCACTTAGAGAGTATATATACAAATGGATTGAAATGAAGCCCATACCAGGACTGGACGGTGCTTACCCAATAGTGGGACATGCTCTTTATTTTAAGACAAATGCAGGGGGTAAGACAAATTTAAAGACAGTGTCATCTAACATAGTCCATCATTCAGCACTGATTCACTACATGTATTAACATGTGGCATGTAATTTCTCAAAGACTGAATGTATAAATGGCAAGCGAGCCTCATAGGTTCTGTGTAAAGAATGATGGTACTTTTATAATTTCATTTTTTTTTTTAGACTTCTTCAGTCAGGTGATTGACAATACAGATAAGTTCAGGCATTTGCCATTGTTGAAGATTTGGGTTGGACCAATGCCTTTTGTTGCCTTGTTCCATGCAGAGACAGTTGAGGTAATTATTGTACAATGTACATACTTCTACTGATGTGTAGAGTGGAAGGGTCTTAAAATGCAGAAAGTGTCTTTTACACTCTGAGAATAAAAATAGTTTTTGTGTGTTGGCATTTAAATGTTACTGTAAAATTAAGTACATTCTTGTTCTGTCAGTCTATTTTCTGGGAATATACAGTATAATATCATTACTGTCAGCAATTACTGACTTAGTATTCTGGATACTAAAATAGTCTTAGTCTATTCATTTTTAATCTTAGTCTATTCATTTTTTTTTCAGATGGTGCTGAACAATCCCAGACATATAGAAAAATCTTCCAGCTACAGGTTCCTGCACCCTTGGCTTGGTACTGGATTGCTTACTAGGTTAGTTGTGCTTCTCATACCAGCAGTTAACCCCAGCAGTAAGAATACAGCATTGCAGCAAATCATCAGTGAAGCGATGCCATGTGAGGAAGGGTAAACCTGGTAAATTGAACTTGTTATGGTAGGGTAGTCTTAGACACATTTTGTTTTCTATGCCATTTATTTTAAATTCCATTAGAAATGGTTCAGTTTTATTAATTTCATAATGCATATTTATCACCATAATTCCTGCCCCCAAATTTAACAAGAACAGTGTCAGATGTCAGCATACCCACAGTCAAAGCACAGCAGTAACACTGAAATGTATAGAAAAGGAGATGCTATCTGCTATCTGAGCTCTTAGCTGAAGGTTACACCACTCAAGGACAAGAATGCCTACCTCCTGCAATGTGTGCTCTGGGTGGATGACACTGTTGGCAGAAAACTTACCTTAAGACTTTTTGAAAATAATGGGATGTTGGAAATCTACAATTAAACAATTAAATTCAATTTAATCTACAATTAAATTCTACAATTAAAATTTAAGTTTGGCATCTTAAGCAGATGACTGACTTGATTATTGCTCTAATAGGATGATGAGTGTGATTTTTGCCAGACCCTTAAATTAGATTTGCAAATAATGTAAAGGAAATATGTCCACGACAAAGTGAGCTTTTCAATTAATGGCTTTCCAAGCCTCCAGTGATGGTTGGTGGATTATCACACAATTTTTGGTGTAGAAGTCTAGATTTTGTGCATATTTACCATTTAATTATTGTATTGATAACTCAGAAGTAAAGGCCATACAAAAAAAAAACTAACTGCATTATGGGAATGCTTTAGGAATTGAAATTACATCATAGATGGAGTTAGTAACAGTAAATAATTGATGGGTAATTACACATTAATCAGATGAATGACCATGAGTAAGTCGCCTTATTACCTCTCCATACAGCACCGGTGAGAAATGGCGTCAACGGCGTAAGATGCTGACTCCCACCTTTCATTTCTCCATCCTGACTGAGTTTCTGGAGGTGATGAATGAACAGGCTGAAATCTTAATAGAGAAATTCGATAAGCAAGCAGGAAAAGGACCTTTTGACTGCTTTAGTTTCATCACTCTCTGTGCGCTAGACATCATTTGTGGTGAGTATTACTGCCGATGTGATTGTTTATCTGGAGTTTAAGTGAATGTTTCAATTATAACTTTATGTGAAGCTTCATACAATCAGAATACATGGCTTAGAAAAAAGCAGAAGTGAGACATTACAATAGACATTGAATCAGTATAAAACATTCCTACTTAACTAAATAATTTAAATTGATACAACAGTTAGAACTCAAAGAATCTTTGTTACTTTATATCTTTAATAACTACAGACAAGTAGGGATATGATAAAACTGAGGAACAACTAAGCAGAGTGACTAGAACACAGAAAAACATCAGCAAATCAATGCATTAAGGTACTTAATTTTCACTTTGGTTTGTTTTCAGAAACGGCAATGGGTAAGAAAGTCTATGCACAAGATAACTGTGACTCTGAATATGTCCGTAGTGTTTACAAGTAAGTGATATTTAAAACTTACCAAATAATAACCCCAATTCAGTCTTCGCTTGTGTGGAGCCTGCATATTCTTCCCTTGTTTCCTCCATGTGCTCTGGCTTCTGTCCACAGTGCAAAAATATGAGGTTAAGTGACTCCAAATTGCCAATTGTATGTGGCCCTCTAATGGACTGGCATCATATCCAGAATTGCCCCTGCCTTGTGCCCTGTGATTGACTGGCATTCTATCCAGAGTCACTCCAGCCTTATGCCCTGTGATGAACTGACATCACATCCAGAACCACCCCAGCCTTGTGCCCTGTAATGGACTGACATTCCATCCAGAGTCACCCCAACCTTGTGCCCTTCGATGGACTGGCATGACCCTGTACTGAATCAGCAATTACAGAAGATGGATGGATAAAAAATGGCCATAACAAAAAATTCATAGCATAGGTTGCAGAGCTTTTATAACATCCCAAATATGAGTAATACAATATTTCTGTATGTTATAGACAATATGTTATCAAAACTGACCATTTATTTAACTTTTAACATAACAACAGTTGACACCAGGATACTCATAGACCAGCTACCCTTAGACATTAAATTTGTGCATAGTTGGTTATGGACTCACTATTTTTATTTTATACTTTATTTTATACAGCAATGACTCGCTTTTATCTGAGGTACTGAGTCCATAAACAAAAAATCAGATACATTCTGTACATCAAGTTAAACTGTGATAAATTATTCTCTTAACTAGTAAAGGCTAAGTAAAATTGTCTGGTGACAGTTTGCATACAGTGGTCATTTTCTGGGCATTTTAACTATGAACATGTATGAGCAATGCCTTCATATGTGTTACACCCTTTAATAGAATAGAATAGAATAGAATAGAATCCTTTTTATTGTCATTGGACAGAGTACAACAAAATTTAGCAGAAATCTTAAGATGCAATCACAGAAACACAAAAAACAATTAGACATAAATAAAAAGTGAACTAGTCAAAATGCCAAGTAAAAATAAGTATAAAATATCCAGGAAAACTTATATTTACAGGTCTAAAACAGTCGATGTCAGTGTTTTGTAATGTTCAGTTCTCGTATGGCACTGGGTTAAAAGCTATTCTTTAGTCTGTTTGTTCGTGATCTGAGAGCCATAAAATGTTTACTGAAGGAGAGCAGATCAAACAGGTGATGTCAGGGGTAGGATGGGTCTTTTGGTATGTTGGCTGCTCTGCCGCGACAGAGAGAAGTGAACAGGTCTTCTAAGGAGGGCAGTGAGCAGCCAATGACCTTTTGTGCAGTATTGATGACCCTCTGAATGGCTCTCCTATCCACTGCTGAGCAGCTGGCATATCATGTGGATATACAGTATGTCAGCACACTCTCAATGGCGCAGCGGTAGTAGGAGACCAGCAGCTGTTCTTGCAGATTATTTTTCCTGAGGATCCTCAGGAAGTATAATTGCTGCTGTGCCTTCTTGACTACTGTTCTTGTGTTAGTAGTCCAGGAGAAATCTTCCAAAATCTGAACACCCAAGAACCTGGAAGTGTTAACCCTTTCCACCCAATCCCCGTTAATATGTAGTGGATCTGGGTCTGTGCCATTCTTTTGAAAGTCTATGATGAGTTCTTTTATTTTGGAGGAGTTCAGGATGAGGTTGTTCTCTGAGCAGCATGCTGCTGGTCTTTGGACGTCATTCCTATAGGCTGTCTCATCCTACCCTGAAGTAAGTCTAACCACAGTTGTGTCATCAGCAAACTTAATGATGGTGTTGGTAGGGTGGATGGGGGTGCAGGTAAAGGTGTAGAGGGCATACAAGAGAGGGCTCAGCACGCAGCCCTGCAGGGCACCTGTGCTGAGTGTAAGGGTGGAAGAGTGGTGTGAACCTAACCTAAGCATTTGAGAATGGTTAATCAAAAAGTCCTTGATCCAGTAGAGGCCAGTCTGCCTGGGTTGATGGTGTTAAAAGTAGAGCTGAAATCTATGAAACACATTCTCACATAGCTCCTCTGATGCTTAAGGTGGATTAGAGCAGTATGAAGAGCAGTGGTGATGGCATCTTCTGTAGATCTATTTGCTCTATAGGCAAATTGGTATGAGTCAAGGTTGGATGGAAGGTTGGCTTTGATGTGCTGCAGGACCAACCTCTCAAAACACTTCATAATGAGCGGTGTAAGTACGACTGGACAGTAGTCATTTAGGCTGCTGATGTCATTCTTTTTTGGTAGTGGAATGATAGTGGCCGACTTCAAGCAGGGTGGGATGATGGATCTAGATAGGGACAGGTTGAAGATCTTTGTGAAGACCACAGATGGCTAATCTGCACATTCCTTCAGTACCTTCCCCGTCACGCCATCAAGGCTGGCAGCTTTCCTCGGATTCACTGTTCTGAGCACACGCCTCACATCATGCTCTTGTACAGTGAGGATGGGGCAGTTGGAGGATGGTGGAGATGCTGGGTCTGTCTCTGTTGCTATCACCTCAAAGTGAGCAAAGAAACAATTAAGTTCTTTTGCCAGCGAGGTATCGCCTTCGACATTCATGTGGTTCTTGGTCTTGTAGTTGGTGATGTGCTTGATGCCCTGCCACACCTGTCGGGGATTGTTATTAGCAAGGTGGTCCACAACCTTCTTTTTATAGGCCACTTTTGCCTTCCGGATGCCTCTTTCAGGTTGGATCGAGTTGCACTGTGTAGGACTCTGTTGCCGGTCCTGAAGGCAGTGTTGCGATCCTTACGAAGATTTTTGACCTTCTTTGTCATCCAAGGCTTCTGATTGGAGTGCACCTGGATGTTTTTATCTATGGTGGTGCTTTCAATGCAGTGCTGAATGTAACAGAGTACACTTGATGTGTACTCCTACAAATCCTGGTCTTCAAAAATATCCCAGTTGGTTCTTTCGAAGCAGTCCTGCAGCTGTGTAGAGGCTCCTATAGGCCAGGTCTAAATAGTCTTTATGGTGGGTTTAACTATCCTACAAAGGGGGGTGTATGCCGGGGTTAATAGTATGGAGAGGTGATCTGACTGACCTAAGCGTTGTAGTGATCTTGACCTAAAACCGTGCTTAATGTTTGAATTAACCTTGTCTAGTGTGTTTTTACCCCTCGTAGCAAATTCAATGTGTTGTACAAATTTGGGAAGAACTACCTTTAAATCTGCATGGTTAAAATTGCCAGCTATGATATGCACTGCATCGGGATAGGTGTTTTGTTGTGTATTTATTGCACCAGGTAATGTAACATAAGTCTATTCTTTTGCAGGATGAGTGATCTTATCACTCGTAGACAGAGGGCACCTTGGTTTTGGCCTGATTTTATCTACAATTTACTTGGGGAGGGAAAGGAACACACAAAGAGACTGAAGATTCTCCACTCATTCACTGAAAGTGTAAGTCAATAACCAAATATCTGTGGATTTCGTCCATGTGGATGGAGTCTAGCAGAAGCCAGCAAAATGTTCTGAAATATTCACACAATTCGTGTAACACCAAAACAATTCTGCACTCAGGATATGAATAGTGAGTTACAAAATTAATGGAAGTGTTTTGCAGGTGATTTGTGAGAGAGCAGAAGTACTATGTAGTACATGTAGTACAGAATCTGACAGTGAATCTGATCAAGGGACCTGGAAACGAAGGGCTTTTTTGGACATGCTCTTGCGAGCAACTGATGAGGATGGAAACCACCTGAGTCAAAACGATATTAAAGAGGAGGTGGACACCTTCATGTTTGAGGTATACAGGTCAATACATGAGGTTCAATACTACATAAGCAATGCACAAGGACCAAAATCATAAACAAATGAATGACCTCATTAGTCAAGTTTCCTAATAACTAGCTAAAATGAAAATATCCATGAAGGAGAGCATTACAGAGGTGTGCATGATTATGACTGATGACAAATGATTTTGGTTTGATGTTCTGTGCCTTGTTAGGGTCATGACACTACAGCATCCTCCATAAACTGGGCTCTGCATTTGTTGGGCTCTCATCCAGAGGTTCAGAGGAAAGTCCAGCAGGAGCTCAAAGAAGTCTTTGGTAAAGATTCTGGCTTTCATTAGGCAGTTCACTCTAGCTTTGAGGTAACTCTATTCTTGTCATGACCAAGAGTAGTCTGTTAATTAGATTTATGTTGCATTATTATATGTGCAATTGTGCTCTTTTGCACAAAAGCTATTAAACACATCTGCTACAGCCTCCTCTGGTGGGCTTTCTGTAGTCTCTAAGTTGTTGTATAGCTCTTGCTAGAGTGCTAGCTTGAATCTGTTGCTGCTCTTAATCCCTCATTGTATGCTCAGCCTACCTGCACTTTGGTAGTACAGTGACCACTGCACACTTGTGATGTCTCTGCCCCGCAGATCGTTGCATCGGACTTAAGAGTCGGCTAAATAAATGCAAATACATTGAGCAGTTCACACTATTTACGTACAAGCTGCGATTTATCGATCACTCACGTTGCACATCGTCCCGCTTGCCTCAGGGGTGTCACAGCGGCCAGTCAACACAGATGACCTGAGACGGCTACACTATCTGGAGTGTGTTATCAAGGAGACCCTGCGGCTCTTCCCCTCTGTGCCCCTATTTGCACGTAACATCTGCGAAGACTGTCAGATCAGTAGGTACCTGCATAGGCCAGATCACGCAGACTCACTCTTTTGTGTTAAAATAAAACCCGTCTCAAAATGTCTTTTTTTATTGTCACAATTGACATGAGGATCAGCACTTGCCAGCTCATGATGAAATAACAGCAGTGAAACTGAAATAGAATCAGACGATGTTTTTTTAGATTTTATTATTCAGGGAACTGTTGCATTATGTACAATATGAAATTTTCAGATTTTATTCAGGTTTACATGCTTTTACATGTTTATTGTTTTAATGTGTTAACTACTGTCCATCTTTAGATGGCTTCAAGGTGCCCAAAGGAGTGAATGCAGTCATCATACCATATGCATTGCACCGTGATCCACGATATTTTCCTGATCCTGAAGAGTTTAACCCAGATCGCTTTCTGCCTGAAAATTCTACTGGCCGACATCCCTATGCCTTCATTCCCTTTTCTGCAGGACTGAGAAACTGTATCGGTGTGTTTACTTAAAAAATGTTTACTTCACAGCACTTACATGTTTCAGTTCCAACAGCTATAAGATAGATTATACTGTATGGAACTGGCAAAGAATGTTGTTTAGGTTTGACAGAGCTGCACATCTTAGTTCACAAAACAATCCCCTTATGGTAATGTAAAAAGACATTTTGATAAGTGTTCAATGAGCCAAATTGTACCTGAAAGTAAAATATTTACTGTCAGTAATAAAAAATATGGTGCAATTCAAGTTGTGGGGAGATTAGCACATGGTGGCTCATTGGGTAGCACTATTACCATGCACCTCCAGGGTTGGCAGTTTGAATCCCACCTCCACTTTGTGTGTTTGTGGCATTTGCAGGTTTCCTCTGTTTTCCTCCTGCAGTCTAAAGACATGTGATTTAAGCTAACTTGCGTTCCTTGTGCTCTATGCTGCCTGGGAGGGGCCCCAAGACCCTCTGTGGCCCTGATGATGATAAATGGTATAATTAATAAAAGCTGATAGAAGATGATAAATGGTATAATACTTGTAAATAAAAGCTACTATACATTTACATTCATCTGTGAATATACTGTACAGTTTATTACAGTTTTATATTGTGGCCTTCCCCATGCTTCCCCACAAGTACTTGGAGACTTAACGGCAGCATTATAGGATTATTTAAACCACCTTAGGAACAGCATTTGACTGACACGTAATAACGTTTGCTAATAGGCATGCATTGTGTAGGTCAGCGCTACGCCATGATGGAGGAGAAGGTGATTCTGACGTGGGTGCTACGTCACTTCCACGTGGAATCCTGTCAGAAGCGAGAGGACCTTCGGCCATTAGGAGACCTGGTGCTGAGGCCAGAGAAGGGCATCTGGATCAAGCTGCTGAGGAGGGTTTATTAGGCCCTGTTAGCTGCTGCCCAGACTCTGCTTTTACTGTAATGTATAATGTCTATCCTCAAGTCATTTTCACATCTGTGTTGCTCAATATTATTTTGCTTACCAGGTACACACTTTCCCATAGATTCCTCTTTATAGATGTGCCTTGGCATAAAATACTGTGCAAAGCAGTGACTTGTAGATACTAGTGTACATTTTGTACACTGTATTTTGCATACAATAAGATAACATTCATCTTTGTGTGTGACCATTGCCTGAAAACAATTGCCAGAATCTTGTCTTTTCTGAGTAGCTCTATATTTTGACTTTGGATTAAATAAATTGTGCTCAAATAGAGTAAATGTCATGAAAGTGCCCTTTACCTGTTGCTAAATCTATAAGAAATGTTTGATTTTTATACAGAGGAATATACTGTATTGTTAGGTTTTGTCAAGTGGAAGTTTCACTCCTGGTAAGCATGCAGACAGCATTTCTCCAGAATGTTGTTTTCTGTCGAGATCTTCAGCTTTCCCAGTGGCATATCCATTCTTGTCATTGCATCCTTTTCCTCTATTACCTTCTCCAGAAATTACCATCTTCTCCAATGCATTGGGTCTTCTCTTGATATGTACAAAATAACAGCTTTAGTTGTGAGCTGAGTGTAAGTTCAGGCTTGATTTGATCGTGAATCTATTTTTTTGCACTCTTCTCTTCAAAATCTTTGGCAGGATCTAAATTCAAAGTTTGACTGCTGGGTCAGGGGTGGATCTAGGATTTTTTTAATACAGGGGCCACATTTTACACAGAGGAGCCAAGTATATGTCCAACATCCATGCACAATTCCTTATTCAGTACATTTTACCAGTCGTTCTTTCTTGGTGGCACAGGGGACCCGCTTGGTGGGATGGAGATCGTCACAGGTCATCTTATGCCTGTAGCTACAGATCCTGAAATGGCCAATAAGGGTCTTTTTTAATGAAGCCTGAGAATGCACCGCAAAGGATTTGGGTCCATGCTGGATATATTCTGTTCAGTGTGCATTTTCTGTACAAAGGAGAGTAACCTTATTAATTAGACCACTGTTCAAAGTTTTAAGAGCCTGTCCTCCAGAGTATCCAGATTAAATCATGATGCATACATGAATCTAACATATAATGGTACTCCCTAAGTGGTTTCTCAGAATTGCAGATTGGTTCATTGCCCTTTGCAGTAGAATGTGGCAGAAAACTAAAATTTTTAACTTCTTGATTGCTACTCTTTACGTCTTGAAAAGGTTACATTTAACTAATGCGTAGTGTTGATTAAAGTTAAGCTCTTTAATGCCTAATGCTAAATTTATTACAGATAAATATCATAGGTAAGAACTGATGCCAATGTTTTTAACTTTTGTAGGATGAATGCCTCGACTTATTCTGTGATTGCGATTCTCACGTAATTACCGTTACTTATTAGTAATGCCTAACTTTAGATGTCTTTCGGTGATTTAAAATTCATTTTATCTTGAATGAATTTGTTCCCTAATACAAATCTTTCCTGTTTATATTATTTCACAGCCAGATGTGAAACATTCAGTTATTCGTAAACCTGTATGTTGGCATTTTACTACAAAATCCTTTAATAAAATGAATGAAATGAGTCCTAGTTTTTTTCTCATTTTTCAGGTCTTGGCATGCTTCTGCTCTGATAAAGAATGAGATGAACATGTAAGTTTTGCACAACACAAAAAACTGTAGAATACTTGAACATTACAGATTTACACACGGACACAATGGAATAGGTTTTACTTTCCCATGCATATACAGTGATTGTGTATGCTACTTTGAGTTACATAAAGCTCTGCAAAGCCATGTAATACAACATACACTAAGCTGTAATGAGCCTGTCAAATTTAAAATTAGTTGCAAATCTTTACATCTTTAACGCTGTCATGTCCAATACAAATAATAACCATAAATAATTTTAAAATGATTTTCCCTCATACTTAGTGAGGATCAGAAACTTACGAGGGGCAATCCACATATTCAGCTTTGTATTTGGGTATAACTCTCCATTAAAATATGCTCTATAGAAATAGCACTTAGACAATTTAACTTAGTGATGCAACACTTAAATCAAAGGCTCCAGGGAATCATTTATTAAGGTCCTAGATCTGTAATCAGCTAAACACATACCTTCGCACAACTGACACATAGTATTATTAATATAGTCCTTTTCTTTATAGGAGTACGGAAGCCCCAAGAGACCACGAATTTACAATTTTTTATTTGATCCGTTCTCTCATAACGAGTTATTTTGTCATTATCACCACAAAAAACTCCCTTTTCCCATGATAACGTCATTTTCTGCAGATCTCACCACAACACCGTTTCCCAAGATTGCCACTGAGCCATGCTGAACATCGCACGTTGTACAGAAGGATGCACTAAAGTAAGCCTACATCCCTGCACTCTTGTGAGCGCATAGAATGATAGGCAGTAATGCTTTCAGGAAAGCCAAGCTTAAAGATCTCGAGAAAATTATGCCATTATTACGGGAAAACTGGGTTTCATTATGTCATGATAATGACAAAAATAACTTGAGATCACGAGAAAACAGGCTGAATATATGCAAATCCATGGCCTTTAAGGGCTTGCGTAGAAACCTAACATAGAACAGTTCATCCAACAATTTGGAATGAAACTAACAAGCATAGTCTTGTGTACATCTGTCACAAGACTTAAATGAATCGTTTCTGCTCTCATTGCAAAAATTAGGTGGCTCTTAAAAGAGCCTTTGGGTTGACTTAGAAAAGACGAACAAGCAGCAATTTACTTGGAGCTGGTGTACTTGGTGACGGCCTTTGTTCCCTCAGACACGGCGTGTTTGGCCAGCTCTCCGGGAAGCAGAAGGCGCACGGCAGTCTGGATCTCCCGAGAAGTGATGGTAGAACGCTTGTTGTAATGAGCCAGACGGGACGCCTCACCAGCGATTCGCTCGAAGATGTCGTTAACAAAGGAGTTCATGATACCCATGGCTTTGGAAGAGATGCCAGTATCGGGATGCACTTGCTTCAGGACCTTGTACACGTAGATGGCATAACTCTCCTTCCTGGACCTCTTGCGCTTCTTACTACCCTTCCCGGCGGTCTTTGTCACAGCCTTCTTTGAGCCCTTCTTGGGCGCGGACTTTGCCGGCTCAGGCATGTTTTCCTTATACAGAAATACTAAATAATCTTGCCCTACTCAAGAGCACCTCTATTTATGAAGAAAGCGAAACCGACGTGGCCCAAGACAAAGCGGATCTCATTGGGAGCTGCCAGGGCGCGCAACTACTTTCAAATTCTATTGGTCTCGTTTCAAAAGCGCCTACTTTCTTGTAGACCAATTGGACATCGTCTCATTGAGGCGGAAACCGCCTGGTGATAATCGCAACACGATTAATGAAAGCGGCTAACTAAACAATTGCCTTTTTCAGTTAGGCCGATATGTGGAACACAAACCCCTGTCTGTATAATTATGTTTAAACGATCTTTTATGAACATTCGCGTCTACGAGTTGAACAAACCATCCGTCACTCGCTTGGACATTAGTGAAAATTTTTAGGTGCGAATACGATGTACTTGATAAAAGCGCTTTATGTATGTGTGCATTTACATTCAAATAACAAGTCGCTTGAACATCGGTTAATGCCCAAACAGACAGTTGAGCAGCTCTCTGTAGGTACGCAAAACGGAAAAGACAACGAAACGGCTTCTTCGAGCGGCTCTAGGGAACAATGGTTTAGAACCACGGTCGACCACTTGACCATGAGGACCACACAGAACACGACTCTGAAAGACTCAGCCTGTACCCAAGGCCCATAGCAATGGGCCTCACGGCGTGCGGAAGGTGATCAGTCGTGTCGTAAAACAAGTATACACGCTATTATGGCCCCGATGCGAATTACGTTAACTAAATGTAGTGATTCCTAAGCAGAACCTGTATATCATAAATTGGAATGACACCTGAATTAAGAGGAACTTTGCTCGTTTTAGGAGGAAAAAATGGGTGGCTCTTAAAAGAGCCTTTGGTTTTGTTCTTAGTGACGGTCTGTCCGAGTTTAACCACCAAAGCCGTACAGAGTGCGACCCTGACGCTTCAGTGCGTAAACCACATCCATAGCAGTCACGGTCTTCCTCTTGGCGTGCTCCGTGTAGGTAACGGCATCCCGAATAACATTCTCCAGAAATACCTTCAGGACGCCACGAGTCTCTTCATAGATCAAGCCGGAAATACGCTTGACTCCACCACGGCGAGCCAGACGACGAATAGCTGGCTTCGTAATGCCCTGAATGTTGTCGCGCAGAACTTTCCTGTGGCGCTTAGCGCCTCCTTTACCGAGACCCTTACCACCCTTACCACGACCAGACATTGCTATACTGAGCGAATTCTTCAGCGGGAAACAATACTACCCGCCCCTCGGTCGGACTGATATTAGAACCAAGCTGACCTGGTTGAGACCTGCCTTTGAAGCTAAAACTGTCCTGCCTCCACCACGTTTCAGTTTCGATTTTTAAATAGTATGTGTCGCCAAGCGCTCATTTTTCGAATGACATGTTTATGTTTCCCACAAGACAGGCATAAATAAAACATTTAATAAGGAAAATCTACGATTATTGCATTACACGATGACATTAAATCGGCCTTAGACACATTTAAATTTTTGACCGTAATTACATTTTTACGTTGAATCTATTGAAAGTATTTGAAAAATAATGCGTGACAGTTTTTTTTTTTTTTTTAGCCTGTTGATAACTATTGGGTTATTATTAATTGTTGATTAGCTGCTGTGTTGTTCCTTTAGTATTACTGAAATTAATCACTGAACAGAAGTCAAACATTATCACAATTTTATTCACCAAGCCAGAGGCTATACTGAGGATGACCGGGGCAC
>JAACJT020000013.1:3131162-3164496 GCA_009936485.2 Gymnarchus niloticus
ACTTCAAATGTTAACAGAGCGTGATCTGAGACTGCAGGATTTAGAGGGAGGATAGATACATCCTCCACAAGGATACCGTGACTGAGTATTAAGTCTAAAGTGTGGTTACCTGAATGAGTAAGGCCTATTACATTCTGGACAATATCAAGATTATATCAACAGATATAATAGATATCTGTTGATATCTATTAACAACAATATCAACAGATTATCTCAACAATATCAACAGATTCAAGCAGAGAGCCAAAGGCCGTACCACAAGGATCTGAGTCATTTTCCATGTGGATGTTGAAATCCCCAACAATTACCGCTTTGTCAGCAGTAACAACTAGATCCATCAGGAAGTCAGAAAACTCTTGGATAAAACTGCTATATGGCCCAGGTGGTCTATAAATGACAACAAGGGTAGAGCTATTTGTTCAGCAACTCGCATCCACGGTCTTTGGGGTTGTTCCACTTCACCGTGACACTTCAGCGTGCATCATTTCCAACTCTTGCACCAACGTGGCAAGTAATGAAGAGGCCATTCCTTTTTTTAAAAAACTTGGTTTATGTAACAATGAAACAGTAGCAACAGCTCACAAACTTGAACTTTTCACTAAACAAAATGAAACATAGGAAAGGGAAAAAATAATACACAAATACATAATCTTCTCTAATAAACACTCTTGCTAAGCTAAAGCTACCACATGAACAAGCATATGGGGTGAAAGGACAGAAAATGTTTTGTGTTTTGCACCTGACCAGAAATTCCACTGGTCCCAAAATATGAAATATAACTAATGACTCTTTCCATTGTTTCTGTGTAAATCAAGCTACCCTGTTTATCCAGAATCAAAACCTATTCATTGACTGTAAAGAAAAAAATTTCCATGTATTTCCAAAACATTAAAATCAAGTTCCCAGATCAATCCAAAACATATATTCACCTAAAAATAAAACAAGGTATTCACGAGACAAAATGAACAGCTCAATAACACTACTGACCGACAGTGAATTTGTTATTAATTCGAATAACTTTCCCCGTCCAATAGCATTAGTGTTTTTTCAACAAATTGATTGCCATATTTTAGATCTTTTAAGTATGCCAAATTCATTATATCAATTGCCCCTAGCAACACTGCAAAAATGTCATGTTGTTTACAGTCCATCAATACAAATAGCAAGTCTACATAAGCTCCAGTCATACAATACTGAAAAAACTGAATACATGTACTAATATAAGAAAAATATAAAATGAAGTATGAGCTTACCTCTACTATATGGAAAAGAGCAGACCGTCAGATTTTGAATTCTCCAAACACTGTACTTCCTTGTACCACCTCGTTTCGTCTGATAAAATGTTTTAACCATCTTCTCTCTTACAATAAAATGCACTGTTTCCCTCTCTGACATCATTCAGTAGCACAAGTATCAAGTTTTCATACTTTCATGTAATTCTCTAGTAGGGTGGGCAGGACAATAGTTGACTTAAGCCTTTTTAAGTTTCTTAACATTTTTTGCTGGAAGGCATTCATTTTCGGACGTGTTTTTCAAAGCACTAACTGTCACTTTTATATAACCAGTGTTTTGCATCTTTGTTCTATAGTTAGCCATTTTATATTTGAGGCTGATCATCCAGCCATAGTGCTTACAGAACCTCATACTCTCAAACATGGAAACTTTTTGTATTAGTGTTTCTGCTACCTCATCTATCTGATAATTTTGTGAATAAGCTGTATATGAAAGACGTTATCCTCATGCCTTGGATTAACCTTCAGATAAGCATTGGTTTCCTTGAAGGTCTCATTTCCTTTCTGGACATCAAATGAAAACTGAGGAACAGGAAATTGTTGTTGCTATGGCTGTGTTCGTAGTTCAGTCTCTGATCGCTGTTTAATGACAGTCATCTGACTCTCCTCACAAGGAAAATGAGGACAAAGAGGCTCAACTGCAGGGAGAATTTAGGCTGAGAAGTGGTGCTGTTTGCTAGTTTATTTGACAAGGACAGTGCATCACATTTCTTAATATACTGCCATTATAGTTAGAGTTAGATAAAGAAGACTCATTTTCATTACCTGTCCCTGTGACGTACACTTCACTGTATACAATTAAACGAGTGTCAATATTTATAACATGGTAAAACTATATACCAAGCACATTACATTTAGATCTTAAAAAAATAACACTGTGTACAAAACTACACTGGGCAACATGTAAGAATATCAACCAGCCCATAAAAAAAACACCATCAGGGGAAGGACATGGACCACTGAAGTTGTGGTTGCAACTCCCAAGGCGAGTTGCATTTATTGAATGTCGCAACAGGACAAAATATCACAAACAGGGCAGGTGGAGGAGGGAGACAGTCATTACCCTTGGGGGGCGGCAGTTTTCTTCATCAATACTGATGTCCATCCTGCCCCAGTGGCTTGTCCTACAGTGGCCCGAAAAGTTCACTTCCCCTCCTCTGGCTTGCTCCAGCTTCCTTATGCCACAGAGTGGCTGATTGCCAATGGGTACCAGCTGTGCCTCCTCCCACATTCCACATTAGTTGCATGGAATGCAGGACCCAATTAGGGGGAGCCATGAGCTCTGGCTCTGAGAATCAAGTGATCGGGGGTGTGGCACCCCCTGATTGTCACAACACAAATGAAACAACATATCGAGTTTGATTTTTAAACATCCAGGGTGGTGCAGTGGTGCAGCCACAGAACTGAAATTTCTTATGAATATCCTGCAGAAATTAGCAAAACCCAGAAACCTTTGTAACTCTGTGATAAAACACGATGAGGAACTTTTTCAACATATCTCAAAGTACCTCTTTTATTAAAAATTAAAATACCAAAGGAGCATTGGCTATACCATAAGGTATGATGAGATATTCTTAGTGCCCCTTAATGGTTATGAAAATTTTTCCAAAGTTTCCCACTTGTTCACCTCATGAATGCAGATAAAGTTATAGGCACTATGAAGGTCAACTTTGGTAAAAATTCCAACTTTTCTTACTTATTCCAGAGAAGCAGGGATCAGAGGGAGGGCTACCTGAACATGACTGTAATGCTATTTAGAGCCCCATAATCAATACATGGACGAAAGTCTCCGTGGTTCTCCAAAGTAAAAAAGAACCTGGGGGCTACAGATGATATGGAGGGCCTGGTTCTGGTAACGAACACACCTGGCTCAAGGGGACGTCCATCCAATGTAATTACTGTGAGAGTGGGAGTGTGATGGCCGGCAGGAAAACTCCTAGTTGTCCAGCTAAGGCAGTGTCCACAGAATTCCCATCAACACCCAAGTCAAACAATCCTGGAATAGACACTCGGTTTGAGAACTTGATATATTTATTAATCTAAGCAAGAGCAGAGTCAGAGTTTGGGGACAGGCAGGTGGGCAAAATGCAGGTCAGTTCAGAAGCAGATAGCAAGTCCATATCGATATACAACAGATGAAATCCTGAAATGTGGGCACATGGTCCAGAAATCCAAGAGATCCAAAACCAGAGAGAAGCTGTCAAATCCGCAACCAAGAGAAACACAACGTCAAAGATGGAAAATCAGGATCATACATGAGAAGCTGCCTGGAAGTGGAGCGGGAGTAGGCTTGACATGGCAGGCAGAATAGAGAACACAGGAACGAGCCGGGCAATATAAGGCAGAAGGACACAGGTGCACGAGGCGGACCTGGGAGTCCAACAGGTGAGGAATGGCTGCCCTCTGGTGGCGGTTCGGGGGGGGCGATATGGCAGTAGTGGTCTTTTCTGGTTTCAATTGGATGTACAACTTTAGCATTCTTTTTGTATATTTTTTATGCTTAAATGATGTTGCTAGAGGCCAATCCTTGTCAATTGCTTTATATAGTGCATTAGAAATACACAGAGCAGCTGCAAGTTCTTCAGCAAATGATAGGTCAACTTGCAAGTTGTGTCTATTAAGTATGTCATGTATTACATTTCTTGTACTGCAAAAATAATTCTGCACTCAATGAATACTGATATTCTTCCAGCAATGCTTCAGTTACAGCACTTGACACGTGGTAAATGATTTCCAGCTTTTATGGCACTACAGCTATTTTTTCATTGCCTGTGGCAGGACTGGAATGTGTTTATTCGCATGAGCTTCAGAGTGACCATCACAACAGTATTCTGTGTCATTTGAGCTACCAGGTTAAACAAAATCAGTTATTGGAGTGCCTTGAACTGTACCATCTTTAAAATCTGTGAAAGAATGTGGGCTGTGTTTGCAACCGTTGTGAGACCTGAAATTAGTAGATATGTTGGATTTGTATTCACAGCCTTTGAACATACTGTACAGGAGAACATCTTGTTTTTTTTGGTGATGTTCTATGTGCACAAAATAATCATGTTCTGTTCCAAGTCCACTAAAAGGATACAAATAACAGGGAAATTAAATCAACTGGTTTGGTTGTTTTCCGGTATTGGCGTGATTCCTAGGTAAATGTATTCAAACTTGCTTTAAAACTATGCTTTAAAAGTACAAGGGCAATTGGGAGAAATACATTTTAAGTGATGACCGCTACCAAAATGATGATGTTTCAATCAGAAATGTTTGAGTTTTGATCGCTTAGACATAACTGCCTGTACACTGCCACATTATCTTGACAGTATATAAAAAGAAGATAAACAAAACAAACAAACAAGATTATTGGTGTAATTACAGTAACTGCACAAGGGACCTCCTAATCTACTTAAAAACTAACTTTTCTAGTTAAAGAACTCAGATATTACAGGCCTTTTTTTGTAAGTCTGAAATCCTGACCTTCGAGTCATAAATGTGAGTTCATGTGGGTGTACTTAGTCACAAGTTAAGTCAATTCAGGGCAAGTCAAATTCAGGAATTCACATGTAGAAATATCATAGACATTGTCTTTAATTAATCAACAATACCACCTGGTGTATGCCACTACTGTACTGAATGATGATTTGGACTTGAAAATGATTCTTTATGTTTAATTATGAAAAAATCTGTAAAATCTTGCATTTCATTTACTGCAACTGTGGAAAGAGAGCCAGTGGGGATCCAATATCCTTGACCTAATAGCCTAGAATAAAACCAAAGGACTGAAGTCAATTGATTTTTAAAGTTCTCAGGAAGCTAGCAAAAGATTCAGTTCCCCTGCATGGTGTACTTTAAGGTCAGATGAAAAGACCTTGAGATTCAAGATGTTTTTTGGCCGTGTGAAACAAGTTCATAAGAATGTTTATTCATTAAGCTACCCCCAGCGCAAAGAATAAATTGTATAAAAATCATAACATATAAAATAGATACAGTTCATTAGTGCAATGGAACAAGTATCACTTATGACCTTACAATTCCTAAACAATTGCAGGTGCTTGTTTTTCTGATGGGGTCCACTTTTAATGGCTGATGATGCAGGTACTTTGCATTGTTGCAATAGCATTTATGGAGAGTTTTGTCCGGATGATCTACTGGGCTGACCTCTCACAACCATGGTTATGGCCTTCCTGTCTTGAACTGTGGCTCCACAATACCATACCATAATGCCACTAATGAGGGTATGACCAATGGTATTGCAGCAGAAACGTGACCTTGCTTGTCCCACACGTCCTCGGCCATCTCAGAAAGTAAAGCTACTGTTAGGCTGTCGTGAAGATTCATCTGATGTTCTTTAGCCACCTCAGCCTCGTCGAAATCTGGAAGTAGCGCAGCAGCGCAGGTCTGGTCTGTAACTGTTAGCACGTGACTGTGCTGCTGTTCTGCACGTTGAAATCTAAACTGAGGTCAGTGAGAAACATCCTGGCCGTGGAGTTATTTTTGTCCTGGTGTTTTGAAGTTTGTGATTAATTTTCAGCTAGAGCAACGATGATCGATTAAAGTTGTTGTTTATGTTCGTATTTTGTTATACATATTGACATCAGTGTTGACAAATGCCGTGTATTATGTTTTTGACTAAGGTTTTGATAGAATGGCAGTTTTAACTTGTATTTTACAAGATACCAGTGCTGTAATTCTCATCCATAAAATTCAAATGGTGTTGTGTCTCCTTCCATGAACACTTATCGCAGCACTACCTTGATCTCTGCATTAAATATGGTCATAATTTATTAAAAATCAGTGATTTCCTGGCATTCAGGAACCATGAACTGTATTGGCATAGATTTTTCCTTAAACAATTGCTTCATTTTGAATTTCCCTCACCGTATACTTCAAGAATAAAATACTAGAATGTGAAATAAACACAACAAAGATGATTGTTTGGCACTTATCCAAGGCAGAATATGGCATAAGACTAGGGTACACCTGGAACCGGATTAATTATAATTTTTCTTTAATAATTCAAGGTAATAAGTAGTATCATAAAGGAAAAGTGTCACATTAAGCTTATTAAAAAACATGGGCAACACTTCATTTTTTCATAAGTATTACAGAGTGAGGTACCCTAACTGCCCAATATGTTTATGACTTCTGCATTATTCTTGTACATACTTCACATTTAACAAAAGCCAAAGACAGCCAGTTACATTGCTGGGCCTTTAATAGTTTCACAAAACCAAAACACACAAACCACAGTCAATCCTAAATCTTGTAAAAACTAATCAAATAATCTATTGGTCATTATGACATCATTCAGCATAAATGACAGATAAACCAATCTGTAAATAATAAATATCAGATAAACCAATCACTCTCATTTTAGTAAAGATGAGGTCACTTCCTTGATTCAGAGGGCGGTTACACATGCCTCACGTTTTAAATTGTAACACTACTGTATGTCAGTTTTCTGAAAAAGCAGAATAATCTGTGAGATGACAGGGCAATTTTTCAAAACTGAAGGAACAGTGTTTTTATTTTTAAGTTAGTTGAATCATTTTAATTTTCATTTTATCAAAGGAAACAAAGTATCAAACAAAAAGGGATATAAACAAATCATAACTCTAATAAAAATCCTTTAAAATACTTTAAGTCTGGGATTAAAAACTAAAAAAGAACAAATTTTGTTCCGTCCCCCGCTTTTCCTTTTTTAATATTTTTTCTTCCTGTTGTGTGTATTCATGTTCAAACCTATTTTTTCTTTTCTGTTTCTTTTGGGCACAAAACTGCTCTAGATTTACAATAAATCCTTTTTGAAGGTTTGTTTTAGGAACTCCATTTAAGTTGCCATTCGTGTCCTGAGGCTACATGTTCACCTTTCGAAGAACTCTTCAATAACAGAACAACTACGAATTTCAGTTGAAACCCAGAATCTGGGAATGGCTTATTTTCAAGACTTTTCCTACAGTTAAACCTCTATAACGGTTCTACTTAGACATAGATTCGCTTTTTCAAAGAACCATAAAGTGGAGTCCGCACTGCTAACTATATTACAAACAAAAATGTTAGACTATGATAACGACAAACTTTAAATAATTCAGAGAACGTACCATGACCAGATTACTAGTGGAGCAATACAAACAGGTATGGATGATCAGGTGAATAAGAGTCACAAACCAACCAAGAAGTAAACAAAACACAGGATAAAATGAGAGCAAGCATTAAAATAACACTATACTGGAGTTTTGAAGGAATTACTATGAGTGGTAATTTAATTTGGGTAACTAGCGTGGGAAAAGGCAAAAAAATGTAATGCAGAAAACCAAAGAGATAAAAAATAAAATAAAATAAAAAAAGAACCACCTGATCTCAGAAGTCCAGTTGAGAGTGAAGCCATTCAGAAATTGCAAAGAAAAAATATCTCAAATACTCTACCTTTACAAATTATAAATAGCCTTCCAAATTCTGGAATGTATGCTACCAAAGAAAAAAACTTCAGGATATAATTTCTAAAAAACTAATCCAATCAGACATGCATCAGACAGCAGGAAATCAAACATTTTCAAAGCAATGCGTACTTGTTAACTTGCTTAATCAAACATGCTGAGTAAATGAGGATCTCTCTGCTGGTTTACAGGGTACGTCAGCCTTTAAAATAAGCGTGTGGTAATATCAATGTACATCCAGCTAACGTGGATTTCACTGTTCGGAGGATACAAGTAGCCTTCGACATTACGTAATATGTATCTCCGGAAACAAGTAGCACAAGCAGAAGGGCCTCAAATAGCAGAGTCAAATTCCACTAAAGAAATGCGGACGAGATCGTCTGGTTAATAAAGCATGGGTGTACAAGAATAAGTGTACTTATAGTAAGTGACGGTTCTATTTTCTCTCCACCAGGGGGCATTCAGAATCAGGGGGCTATCAAAGGTGGGACTAGAATACTTATGAGATACAGTTCTTTAAAAATTATTCGATTTCTTTGAAGATATAAAGACCCTTTGACATCTATTTCGTCCACTATGTGAGAACCTATAATGGATATTGTTTCCAAATCTGCGCAGAAATTAAAATTGTCACTTATCTTCCTAAAATGACCCCTTGTAAGGATAATCTAACAGCTGTACAAAGGCATGTAATTCAGTCACTAAAAACTATTATGATATTATCAAGCCAACAGACTTAATCTGCAAGATGGTGTTTCATGACAGGCAATGTGGAGCTTTTGAAAGGTAGAGAAACATGGAATGGATAAAAGGTATAGTAAAAGAAATGTCTTGTGTGTATATTTGCATGTCTTGTCACTTCTAACAATAAAATACGACCAAGCAATTTCCATAAGCATATGCATGACTCTGTTAACCAGAAGGATTCAATAATTAATAAACTAACTTCATTTGGATTTTGTTTTGGCTTTCTATTTTTACTTTTGAGTGGTACTTAATTCAATCTTTTAAATAAGTTCCACTACTTTGAATAGAAATGAAGTTAATAAAAGCACTTTAATGGGGAAATTTGTTTTTATTCATTTATTAAAAATCATCTTTCCTTGTCAGTTAATTATTGATTTATCTACAACCCCAAATCAGAAAAAGTTGGGAAGGTATGGAAAATGCAAAAAAAAAAAAAAAAAAGGCAGTGATTCTTAAATTTACTTTGTCTTTTATTCCATTGCAGACAGTATAAACCCAAGATATTTCATGTTTTGTCTGGTAAACTTAATTTCATTTGTTAATATACATCCATTTCTGCATTTCAGACCTGCAACACATTCCAAAAAAAAGTTTGGACGGGGGCAATTTAGGGCTAGTAATGAGGTAAAAAAATAAATAATGATGTGATTTCAAAAAGGTGATGTCAGCATGTGATTGTAATCATGATTTGGTACAAAAGTTGTTGACAGTGTTGTTTGAATGTTTTCATGTCTCCTTCCATGGTCCCTAACAATACATAAAATATTGGAATCATCGGAAGTATATACGTGACTCTGATAACCAGAAGGATCGATTAAGTAAACAATTGTCATGGTTGTCACCAGACTCTGTGGTGCAAGGCCAAGAAACACATGAGGCGAGGATGCAGGTACGAGTGCCAAAATGTCTAATGATAAACTATAAGAAAATAGCGACTGGGCTCTACCCTGAATACAAGGAGTCATGAAGGCGATGGTCACAAAGACTAGGACTCTCACTGAAAAGACAGGGGAACACTCTGACTGGGAACTAGAACCTTACAAGAACACGGAACATCAATACTGGCACTGATGCTAACAAAGATAAGCGGAACAATAAGGACTATAATACCAAAACACACAGGCTGAACACATGAGGGCAGTCAGGGCAACAGCATTTGCTAAGAATGAGGAAAAAACGGGTAAATACACAACCCCGTTCAGTATTCCAGGAACCCCGGTGAAGACATGGCAACAGTAAAATAACTAAACTTAATATTGATTTTGGCTGAGTATTTTAAAATTTTTTGTTATTAAACCAACAGCAGACCACATCCACGGTGTCCCCTGCCTTGTGAACTAAGGCTGCCTGGGATAGGCTTCAGGGCCTCTCGTGACCCTGAATGGGATTAAGAGGTTAGGAAAATGGATGGATGGAACCAACTGCAATTAATTCAACCGATTCAATTAAATTTGCCCCAGTTTTGATTTATTATCCTTATCCTCTAACTTTGTGTCCGAAAACCAAATGTAACCTTAACCACTACCCAAAAACCAAACAGTAATTTTAACATTAATCCTCAGACTTAACCCTAACCCCAATCCTTCAAACTCAATTCGTACTGTAATCCCAACCATTCAATCCAACTCTCACCTTGTAAAAAACCCTCAGACCTAACCCTAACCCAAGTCCCCAAACCTAACCTTAACCCTAACTGTCCCAAATGTAAATGTAATTTGTATATACTGTATATGTTTTTAAAGGGAAAGTACTTTGAACAGTATTGGCAAGGACGAACAATTAGAGTGGTGTAGGACACAGGAAAGGTGACCAGCTTTAAGGTTTTTACTTTTTGTTGGTATCCTGTTATCAGTTAAAGCATAATCAATTAAAGGAAGCACACTCAGCATAACACTCTCTGACTTTGTAAGGAAATTCAAACTTTAAGGGGGAGAGTAGACCCTTTTTATCATGCTTGTTCCTTAATTTCTTGAGGTTCCTCTAATTCCCTTGAGGTGGAACCGGGTGGAGATATCACCTCAGTCTGAGATCGTCTCTTTTGTTTTTCAACTTGTGATTGGTTTTCCAGTTCCCAAGGACTTTAACTAGGTCAAGCCCCCACCTCACCCCAGGTCTGAGCTGTTCTCCTTGGTCCTTATCTTTTTGGCCTTGCTGAGGCCACACATTCTCTGCTTCTCCTCCACCATACTATAACCCACATCTTATTTCTCATGACTATGAGGATATAACAGCTGCCAGACTCAGTGACTGGGAAAGGCCCCAGGATATTGACCCCTATACTCTCCATTCAGGCTTCCACCTACAGGAGCTGGAGTTTCAGCTGTGGATGTGCAGTTCCATGTTCCTGTGGCCCCTGGGCCAGTAGAAGCACTACCACAGATGGTGGAGAGTTTTCTTGGTCCCAAAGTGTGCATCCCCGATGGCCCATGGACCACCCAGCAGGTCATCCAGGTAGTGGCTCCATGGGATCCCCCGCAGCACCCAATCCATGAGGAATGCAACGGTGCCAGGTGTGTTGCACAGTCCAAAGGTCATAACGCTAAACGGCCATGATCCATAGCCCACTGTGTACGCCACCTTTTCCTTCATTTTGTCTGCCAGTGGCAACTGCTAGTAAATGCTCTGCAGGTTCAGCTAACAGAACCTCTGGAAGCCAAACAGCACATCGAGAACATTATCAATGCGGGGGAGTGGATTTGAGGCAAGCTTAGTGTCAGTTGAGGCAGTGGTAATCCACACAGAACCACTACCTGCCATCCTTCTTGTGGACAAGGACAGCAGGAGTGGCTCATGGGCTGGAGGAGGGCTTAATGTCATCTGCTGCTGACATCTGGTGGACCTCCTCGCGACCACCTGTCATTTGGTTATGGGGAGCCAGTGAGGCCTCAGCTGGATGGATGCGGCACCACTGGTGTTTATATGGTGATATATCAGCTGGGTCGGCATGCAGTCCTCCTCTGTGAGCGCGAAGAGGTCCTGATGGTCCTGCAGCAGCCACCACAACCATTGGCTCTGTTTGGCTTCCAGTATCTTGTATCCTGTATCCCGGCACCTCTAGCTGTTCCCTGTGACCAAGCGCAGACAGGCAAAAGTTCCCACCTGACTGACATGCCATGCTTGGTCCCTGACAGCAGTCCCACTTGCAGGATGGGGGTATGGTGGAGCCTGTTTTTTCGAGCACTTGGTAATCCCAACCTATGATCTGGCGGGCCCTGCACAGGCTCCTCATTTCTCCAACGCAGCCCCCAGAGTGCTCAATGAGTGGTGGGGTATTTAGGGGTTACTGGACAGCAGTCACTCACTGTGGCATTCCACTGGGGTTCCCGAAAGGTACTGGGTGCATTTCTGGGCAATGTGCAATGTGGTTTACCTCAACGACAGCACACTAGGTACTCTCCTGTTACGTGTACGTCACATAAGTTTAACAAACACCAAGCTAACTATTCTACAATTGAAAAAGAAACCTTGGCATTACTGTGGGCACCACAACATTTTCAAGTGTATATTGGGTCCAGCTCGGTTTCAGTTAAGGTTCTTACAAATCATAACCCACTTGTTCCTATCTCTCGTATGTATAACCACAATCAATAGCTGATGAGATGGTCTCTTGTGTTGCAGAGCTATAATTAAGAAATTGTGCCGAGTGCCATGAGTGACGAGTGGAAAATATTGTGGCAGATGCCTTGTCACATATGTAGTCAATGTGATGACTAATACAGACATTAATTTTTTTTGGGGGTATATGCTTCTGCTTTTGGGGGCATGTTATGTGTACGCACGTATGTGTGTTTTTTTTTTTTTGTTCCCTGGTGTCCCACTGCTTGGTTTCCAGGTCCTGTCAATCAGCATGCCCTACCCAATGGCTTGTGATGTGGGAGGAGCTGGAGATGTTAAAGATGGCGGCGCCCAGAGTCCTTTGAGGTGGGCTATACCAATTGAGAGACAGACTGCTTGATTGTTTGTTTGGTGTACTCTTGCAAAGAACAAGATCTGCATTGGGAGAGAGACTGGACAGGCAAGATGTGCACACGTACATCTTTGCATAGACATTTTATCTGTTAAACACACTAGGAAGGTGGGTGAGTGCTAACCTCTGTATGTTTTGCTTGACAGGAGGTAGTCAGTTTTCTTTTCTACCAGTTTTTTTTGTAGGAAGGTTTATGGACCCTTAATGTGTTTTGTTTGTTTAGGTTCTTTTCTTTGGCACCACGCTTGTCTCTTTTCCCTTTGCATTTTGGTTGGATAAATTGTTTTGTGGAACTAGATTTGTGGTTTTGTCTCTCTCCTGTACCAAGTGCAGTCCCATTTCCCCACTCACATGTTTACAGCCTCCAGACCTAGACTAACACCTCCCCTCTGCCTGCTGTTCGTCGTGTCATCCTCTTCCTTCACCTTGGCAGTGTGAAAGGCCAGCTGTGCCTAGGAGAGGCATTCGCTATACTTGGGGACCTTCACCATGCTGATCACCAAATTCACTGCAGGTAATAGCCATCCCCACCCTCCTGCTCTGAGGAGTCTGAGGGCTTACTGCTCCACGCAGGGCTGACCGGAAGGTTTTGGAACGCTGCAGGCAGTGGCAATCTCATGGATGCTATCTTCTCTGGTTGGTGCCATGAACTCCATTTGTGTGGAGATCCTCCAGCTGGGCCCTGCCATCTTATGTGTTCAATCTCTAGCTCCTGAGCCCATCCAGGTCATGCTGTAGCCTGGCAATTCTTGCTTTAGTCTCCCCCAGGGATGGGAGTCTTTTTGCCAGTCAATTTTCTAAATTGGGATGGATGTCAAACTCCTCCTTCCCACTTCTGACACGAATGTATCTCCAACGGTCAGAACTGAACGTTCTTTGGAAGTTTTAAACAATTTTTTTGTACATTTCTTTTACACAGCTTAATTGTCAGCCCCTAGCTCTCAACTCTCCTCCAGCCAGAAGTAACACCCTCCTTTTCCCCTCAACTCCCCAGAACACATTCCCTTAAAGCAGAGCAATGCCTCGTGTGCTGCAACACAAACGTGTTCTCAGTGGTTTAGCAGTGTTGCGTTGAAAAGAAGTTTAATATTGCAATTTATCAGTTATCTGCTTTTACCCTTGTAGGCCAATTTTCCATTCTGCTCTGCTCTGCCCTGCCCTGCCTATTGATTTGCATGTTGCATTGCTCTGCTTTGCTTTGCCTGGCAGTTGCTTTATTTAATTATTTTTCTAAGTAGTAGATTTATTCTACTAGTAGACTTTGAGAAGCTGATTAGTGTATGGTGAACTTGGTCAGATTTGGGCCTCCAATTCCTCGTAAGAGGAACCTTGGCATTTTTTGTGGTTGGCATGACATTAGCTGCTTTCATAGTTGCTTAATTTTCAGTCTTTTTTTTTTGCTTACTGCACATTGTGGTATTTTGTGTGGTGATTGTGCACTTCACCGTCTTGATCACTGGGTGATGGTCTGGGTGTGTAGCATCAGGGGAAGGACACAGACCACCAAAGTTGCGATTGCAACACCCAAAGGGAGTTGCATTTATTGACTGGAACAGAAGGACACAGCAGCACATACAGGGCAGGGGGAGCAGGACACGAACACGTGAGGTCGCTTGGTTCTGGGAGACAGTCATTCCTCATGGCAGGTGCCAGACTCCCTCAGCACTTCCGCTGCCCATCCTGCCCCAGTGGATTGTTCTGTAATGAGCCCACTTGTCCTGTCTCTCCCACCCTGGTTCACTCCTGCTCCTTTATGCCCCGGAGGACCTACTTGCCAATGGGTGCCAGCTGTGGCTCCTCCCACATTCCACCCAGATTGTGTGGAATGCAGGCCATGGGCTCTGGTGATGAGGATTGGGCGATCGGGGGCGTGGCACCCCCAGATCGTCACAGTAGGTACCAGGGTTGCTGGTACAGGTGTGTTATGCTCATCTTTGGACCTCAAAGGAAACCCTCCCAGGCAATTCTTTTATCAGATTTGATCTCTTTATGGTTTTAGAGTTGCAGCCAGTACTGTGTCCCCACTTGGTTCTATTTAAAAGCATTTAATCATTAAGTACATTTTGTTTAATAAAACTATCCAAATTGGAATACACGGTTTTTAACTACAAGCCTACCTGTGTCATTTTTGTGAAAAGTGTTTTTAATATTCAAGTTGGTTGATTCCTAGGGTGCAGGTCCCTAGGTGGCATAGTTGAGTACTGCAAGAGGGGGTTAACCACCCTTGGCTACGTATAGTGTAGCAATAGCAGCTGCCCATAGCAAGGTCACACTTAATATGTATAATGAAGAGACTGTCTGTCATAAACAGACGGTGGGATGCCAGGTTGTTTTCCGTGTCATGAACAGTTATGTGCCCAGCCCAAAGCAAGCAGGATAGTTACATTAAGTAGCAAACACAAGATAATAACATTCCTTAATACAATAAAACATTCAGTTGCAATGAAGCTACTAGTATAAGTTAGCTTGTTAGCTAATGATTGTATGATTTTTATCTATTATAAACTGCTAAAAGCATGAATATTATTCTCAAAGTGCTCATTGCCAGTGCACTGTGTAGTCTGTGGACTTTTTCGAGAAATGTCATGTTCTCCCAAAAGTTTTCCGCGGTAGGTAGAATTCAGTCGTGTAGCATGTCACCACCAGTCGTGTAGCGTGTGATCTCCAACGCATCAAAAATCTATTTTAAGTTTAAACCAACCAGTCTTTTCATAGTCATATAAGGTTTGAAAAATAGTGTAGTGGAGAGGCATGCTAAGGTAATGCCACTCACAGATAGTCTGATGAATTTCTTGAGAAACTGACCAATGGCAATGCAATTCTTCTGTCTGTTATGCCAAAGTAGGCTGCCCATCATAGGCGCCGATTTGGCGGGTGCTCTGGGGCTCAGGCACACACAGGGAACTCTCATAATTAATGTGTTAAGACAATAACCAGATGCCAATCCAAAAGTAATCACACAAAATTAACTCTGGAATGAACAACACAGCTCCGGCACCTGCAAATATTTTCTGCCCCTCTCGTTCACACAATTATCTCACTGCACTACTGCTTCTGGAGTACTGGCATTTTGGGCACCCACTGGCAGAAACCAAAATCTGTGGCCACGCTGCTCACTATGTTCCTTAATCCCTGTGAGAAAAATCTGATATTATTGATGTCAGCAAATCCCAAAGTGAAACTAAGCAGGACTCGGCAAATGTGAAGCAATTTCGGTTTATGGTAAGTAGAGTAACAGCATTACCAACATTAATGTGTTGCTCTGTATGACGTCACACAACTAGGTCTCTGTAAATCCCAGGGCAGTGAAAAGACAGAAGTCTTCGTTGGATGGAACCAGGAGTTGCATTTTGTTCATTTTATTGCAGAGTTAGTGTAAGTTTGAGAGAGAAATTTGGGGTAGTGGTGCTTGTAGTCCTGTGTACCAGCATTCAAGCTCATCCTCACCTCTTCCTGTATCTAGCTAGATAGCGTTCATATTGGCAGTGTACCGTTTTCCACACAAATCCTATCTTGGACCACAGTATTCAGGCTGACTGAAGTGCCATTGTTTGTCCCGCACTTAGGTTCAGAAGATGGTGTTCTCGTTTATCAAAAGACCTGTATTCGGGGTCAGACTTGGGGCAAACAGACTCAGGTTCAGACCAAAAGTGCTATTGTGAAAGTGCCCTTAGAGTTAACACTAAGCACATCTGTACTACTTTTGATTTCCGGCCAGGTTCACTGTACCTTCTCTTTGGTGGAAATTTTTCTTTAAAAACATCACTTTCCTTCTGGTTTGCCATGCTTTTCTGGTTTTCCACGTTCAACGGTTACCTCCTGTATTTTTGTCATCATCATACTACTAGAGAGCTAATTAAGGCTAGTTAGCTAGCTAAACGTTTGCCATGCTAAAAATGAAATTTCATATAAAAATGAGTTATAATTTTACAGAGTATAACATTTTTGTATATTTTATTCTATGAGCTGCTTTCTTTAGATGTTATTTTTTTATCTTATTTTAGAACTTTTTACGATGGCACTTAATTGTATTTTGAATTGATTTGCATGGCTGTTTACTTAATTGTGGCCTTATTTATTTGTTTATATGTAATTTTTGTTTTTAATTGTGATAATAAAATTGTTTTGTATTTAAGATATGAATAGTGGCCTCGCCGTGTCTATGTGCACAGATATCTCGAGTCTCACAGTTTACCACCATCCTCTACCTCTCGGCCATGAGATTTAAACACCCGTGAGATCTCATAGTTTTTGAATGCAAAATTTGTCATAATTGCCAGTAAAACAGGCTGAAAGGTTGAAAAATCTGAAAAAAATAATCCAAGACACAGCAAAACATTGTGTGCCAAAATGTTTGGTACATTATTAAAAAGAAGGAACATATTGGTGGGCCAAGTAAGACTACTGAAGTGTTCACTTTTTAAATGAAAAATCCCCTTTGAACTGTCAGCAGGATCAAATACACCCTCCACGAAGTAGGTGTCACTGTGGCCAAGATGACCATAAAGAGAAGATTGCACTAGCATGAATTCTGAGGGTTCACCATAAGATGCAAACCATTGGTAAACCATGAGAACAGAAATGCCAGATTGCAGTTTGCTAAGCAAATCCAAAAACCCATATTGTTTCTGGACAACGTCTTATGGGCACAGGAAACAAAAATTCACTCGTACCGGAAACAAATCGAAAAGTGTGGAGAAAGAAAGAGACGACTTGTGGCCATAAGAATACCACCTCTGTGAAACAGGATTGCAGGTATTACTCTAGTATCAATCAATCAATCAGTCAGTCAGTCAGTCAGTCAGTCAATCAATCAATTTATATAGCACTGTTTCAACCACAGGGTTTACAAAGTGCTTTACAGGCATTTTAAAAAGTAGAGAAATAACAAAAAAAAGAAATTCAGAGAAAGTCAGAAATTTAAAATATATTATTATAGTATAGTATAGTTTAAAATAGTATATTTAAAATAAATTTAAAATTTAAAAGTATGGAAGGAAAAAATAAAATAAACACATTAAATGAATAATTCATCATCACAAGTTATTTAATACGATGGTGAACAAGTGTGTTTTCAGCCTAGTTTTAAAAATACTAAGACAAACAGTGGCTCAGGTTTTCAGGGAGAGAGTACTGATGAGAAAAGCAACAAGATGAGTTTTCAGATTCACTCATACCGAAAACAAATCAAAAAGTGTGGAGAAAGAAAGAGACAACTCGTGGCCCTCTGTGCAGATATTACTCTAGTACTGCTGAGAAAAGCAACAGGGTGAATTGTGTGGTGTAGAGAGACCTGCTCAGATTCATCAGAATATGTCAAAATTTGAATAGCAGCAGGTAAGCTAAAGAAATTAGAGTTCTTCATGGCCAAAAAGTGGAATGTTCTAGAATGGCCAAGTCGATCATATGTCCTAAATCAGACCGAGCATGCATTTCACCTGCTGCAGGCAGGAAGCCCTCAGAATAACCAGGAATTGAAGATCGGCCAAGTACAGGTCTGGCAGAGCATTACTGAGCTGCAAACCTCAGGCCTGGTGATCTCCAAGAGTTCCAGAATTCAGTCATTGACTGCAAAAGATTTTTAAAATTAAATATGACAACTTTATTTAAAATGAATCCATACAAATAAAAACCTGGTGGAGTCCATTAAATTTAAGCAGTGGTCTCCCTCATTGAGCTTTATATATGATAATGAAATCAGTGAATTTAACCATATCAGAGAAGCAAAAATGCATTCTAAACAGTGGTGCTGAATTTCTGAAGCAAACGAAGTAAAGAGCTTCAGTGTGAAACCTAAATAACCTAAATAGACCAAAGGAAGCTCTATTTAACATGGCAGGGGATAGAAAAGTCAGCCTTGCTACAATAGCATTACATGCTGGCTTCTAATGGCATCATTGTAAAAATGTTTATTTCCAAAATGCACATTTTCTGCTAATACATTCCATTTTCCAAACCACTCAATCCTGAAGTGATCAGGGTCACGGGGGGCCTGGAGCCTTAGGGCATAAGGAGGGGGGACCCCCTGAACGGATCGCTGACCCTTCAAAGTGCATAGTCACACAACCAATCACAACACATCAGACAATTTAGCCACACCAATTAGCCTACAATGCACATTTTTGGACTGTGGGAGGAAACCGTAGTCTGCTAATACATGAAAAAATGATTCCCACTTTTTAATTCAAAATATTTAAATGCAAATAACACACATTGTTTGAGTTATTAACAGAGAACAAGGAATTAAACATTTATAATTATTTGTTAGTACATTCATACAATAACTAATGTGAATGGTACCCGGTAAGCAATACAGTTTTCTTTTTTACAGCCATTTCAGTGTGAGCTCTGGCATGCAAACAAAATTATTTACATCCTTCATTTGAACAGTATTGGGTAAAGTGTGTAGTACCCCCGAGAGTTTGTATGTGAAGAAACCCTGTCACGTAAACGGGAACAGTTATACGCTGATAAATGAAACAATCATTATGTTTGTATCATTCTTTGGAGGCATTTCCAGTGACAGTATAGAATAACACTGGGAAACACTGTTGTGAATTGGGAGCATGTACAACATGGAAGTGATGCGGTCAGAAGATTTTCACGTTGAACCTGTCTCCTGGCAGCACTCCATTCAAACTGTGTACACATGACGTTTCGACTATTTTTTGCAGGGGACCTAAAGATACAAAAAGGAACAGAAAAACTCATTAACAAACGATGGGAAAAATTGCAAACATGAAAGCTGTAACAGAACATGAGAACATCTTCTGTAATTTAAAGGAAAATGTACAATAGATATCTCCGTAATCATTTCCTTTAGAAATTGCTGCTCGTACTGTAATAGTATTTTAGTAACATACCAATAAACTTGCTATCCTTACAGGCGATTTGATGTAATACGTATTTGTGAATCCTACTTACCAGAGCTTTTAGTTGTGAAACCAGCTAATGACTACAGCACAGATGCTCTGAAGGGATTCCCAGCAGTAATCTTCAGCTATCGTCCTGGCGTTGTCTTTAGTGGCTGTCTCCGTCGGTCTGGGTGGTGTGGTTTTGGGGGATTTTGGAAGAAGCTTTTTTGGTGTGTTGGCTTTTACCACAGGCTTACCTGGCTCCGGCTGGACTGGAGAAGGCTGAACTAAGGTCATCTTAGTTTGGGTCAGCTTGGGTGGTTCTGACTTGGCTTGAATCGGCTTTGCTGGCTCTACCTTAGCTTGGACCGATTTGGTTAACTCTAGTTTGACTGGGACAGGTTTACCTTGAGCTGGTCTGATTGTCTCTGGTTTGAGTGTTGCAGTCCTGGGTATTTCAGCTTTTGCTTGGGCTGCTTTTTTCTCCTGAGAGGTTTTGACCAGCTTCTGGTTGACAGGCTTGGAGCCTGATGTGGTGAAAACCATGTGGGCTTCATCTGGGGCCCGCTTGCACATTTGTGGCTTGAGCAGGTGCGGTCCCTCACATGCGTTGTTGAGCTTCCGGAGACCCCACATGATCTGGATGAAGTAGTGCCGAGGGTTGGTGTTGTAGGCCCGGCACACCTCTGGTCTTCCTTGATACTCGCACCAGTATGCCTTGACTCCGCTTTTGCAGGAAACCCTGAGCTTGGTGACCTCCTCCTTGATGTTCATGACCATGGAACACGCCTCCTTAGCCTTCGTGCTGAAATGGATAGACTCGCCCCAGGTGCTCTTCATCTTTTCACTCTCTGCTTCTTCTGCCCACAGGCAGCAGGTGGCGAGTAACAGTGTGGTGGTCCAAACGTTCATCGTGAGCCGGATGCTAGGGGAGATGGAGACTCCTGCTGAACAGTGAGAGCTGTGGGCTCTTTTCCCCTCTATTTATTGGCTCACAGCACAAAGGGGGCTTTCAGGTAGCTCAGCATGACTTTTCCTGATTGGGGGAAGGGTGGAGGCAGTCCTGCAAAGGGGTCATAATTCATGACTAACCAGGAACTTTTGAACACCCTGTACACACAAAACAAACCAGTTGGGCTGAGGCTGGTTGGGAGACCATGTGCAGTTATTCAAACTCACACATTTTGAGAATATTCTGACTTTCAAAAATATTGACATCTCCAACACTATGGCCCAAACCACTTATTCAATATAACTATAGAAAAACAGACTAGAACTTATTTCCTGTAGCAGTGATAGAGGTATTCCAAGTATTTCCAGCACACATTTGCTAAAATGGCACACACACCACACATTTAACTACCAGTCCTACTCTGGTTTCTGTAACCCTTCCTGCATAGGAAGGATGTACCCCTCACCACTAAAAACAAATACATGGGTCCATTGGGTAAGGTTTTAGAAAAGAAAATTTAGTGAAATCTCTGAACAGATGCCGACATTGTGAAGCTACTGGTTGGCAGCACATCAGCACGTACATAGCATGGGGGCAGTATATTGCGGGAAGATTGTCTGAGAGGTAGGTCTGTGCAAGCTTCTCAGGAACTTGTTTTCTTAGCAATTAGCCCCTCCAGGACAGAAAGGCTTCCTTGTCGATGCTGCCAGATCAGCAGCATGGACTTCTGATGGTGGTTTTTGCCTCAGTGGGAACAATCAGAAGCTTTAGGTTGGTGGCGTTGGGTCAGTGAAAGAAGCTGGTGTGGGCTTTTCCTGCACATAAAAGGCATTTGAGAAGCTCCAAAATCACACCAAGCTGCCACACAAAAGCTCTAATATATATTCTTTGAAGACCCTAGTATTTAGATTTTGGAGAAGAAGATTTTTGCCTGAATGGAGGATTTATATTTAAAATGGCTAAGGTGAGGGTTGCACATGTCCAAGTGTTTCTATCGGCTTTTGATGTGTGATCTGCCCTCTCTTGCTTTGAACTGTGGGAGGGTTGCCCTATTTACAGTACTCGACATACAGTCAAGAATCAATCTCCATGTCTTCACCAGACCAGTATATAATAGTGACTTACATCTTCTTGGGCAGGGATGGTTTTTTACAAGATTGGGGCTAGTATTTGTATTTTACTGGATGCTTTTTAAGAATACACAAAACCACACTCCCTGGTTTCCCATCTCAGCCTGAATCAGTGTAGTGTTTGCAGTGCAGTGAAGTGAGATATGGCTGACTTCAGCCCCTGCTGTCCTCACATGGTTTATTTCAAACTTTACGGAAGAATGATGACGTCATTGCTGTGTACCTAGTGACAGGAGGCAGCAGGTGGAGGTACTCGCATCACTTCCTAAGTGATGAGACTAAAATCACGCTGAACTACAGGGAAAATGTCCTTCAGCAGCATTCTGGGGACTGAAATGACGTTTTTGATCATTCCCTAATCTGACACGTGTTCTCCTTTCACACATTACCATGACTGTGTTAGATTTTAAACCCACACACCAAGAAAAACGACAAAGCAGATGATTATTCACATTTATTTGGTGCACGTCAACAGTAGCACAGTCAATCTGCCCCAACGGAGAGCGTCTGGGGGCAGAAGCAGGCAACGTGTTGCACTAAAGACCCCTGGCACAGGGAAACTAGTATAAGAAAAGTTCTGTACACACATGGGTCATATTAGTTAGTCAATCTTACAATTAAACCATTGAAACCAATGAGGGAGATTTAAGCTATAGAGATGCAAAACAATAAAAAAAATACACATTTTATACAAATGAAAGCCATAGTGGTCATCATACATTTTAAATAGCATATATGTCATTCTCATGGTTTTAAATAAGCAAGACGGCTACAGTAAAATTCAACAAATCAGTGCCATGACGTTTCATGCGGTATTATTGTGAGCACCTCCCAAAGATGACTTGACCTGAGTAACTAGTATATTCTGAGTGATTATTAGATTCAAACAGCGATGTAGAAACCACCTGCCCGCGAGTAAAAAAGAATCAACGATTGCCTTAACAGAAGCAGACTATGTTCAAATGATCAACAACATTATTTGAAAACTTTAGTTTAGGAAATAGTTTGGAAAATTTTATTTCTTAACTCTAATTGTATTTATCATGCAACCAAACCGTATTTTCTCAATGTCTTCAGGAACTAATTTATGTTTTAAAGGCGATAGTTTTTACAAAGCATCCCCACGTAAATGCGCTCACCGCTTGGTTTGAGTTCAAAATGTTGCTAGATGTCTTCTTTCAAAATATGTGTTGCGATACAATGTGATTGCATTGTTAGTACTGAGAAATCATACTGCTTGATTAACCTCTTACAGATATAAATTTAATAAAAAAAAAACAAAACAGTGACCCCCCCAAAGAACTACCTGCATAGTGAACCGAAATCAATGCATATACATGAAATGGTCAAAGAAATGGACAAGGTTTATAAAACATTTACAGCAATATATAAAACTGTAAACTTGTATTAGTGTGCAACATTTATACATTTTCATTGGAAAATTAGCAATAATTGGCTTTCAAAAATGATTCGGTAACCATTGGCCACTGGAAAATCCACTCCCCACGGTTGCGTGTGAAGTTTTTTTTTTTTTTTCAGACATATGTGTGGGAACATTTGGTAACTTGTGGCAGGAAAGCGGCATTCTTTAGAACTAAGCAGAAGGTGGAAGGTGAAACGGGTCCAGCTGGGTAGGGGAAGCACAGCGTGTGGACAGTGTGGGCTGGGGAGAGAGTCAGGTGGTCATGATCCGGTGCACAGGATCCCTGTTTATACATCAGCTTCACATTCCTTCTTTTCGGGGTACATAAGTGAAAGATAAAATAAGGATGTTAAAAGAGGTTTTGTGCACTTAATTTTATACTGAGCATTAAAATTAGTTACCTTGAATTATATATATTATATATATAATATATAAATAACTTACCATGAAATCTGCTTCATTTCCAGTTTTCAATTGCACTGTAAGAGGTACATTAACACATCACAATATAACACACACACAACACAATATAACACATCTAGCTCTTCAACAGCTTCACGACCACCAAGGTTGCGACTCCCGCATGCATGATTTCCTGGCTGAACTACAAGTGTCACGTGACGTAGACATTAAAGTGGAAGAGTGGATCCCTGATGTTACCTTAATGACTGGAGTCTGTGTGCATTCATATATTTCAGCTATGATGAATCATGCCGGGAAAGTTCCACCCACTTCATTCATGCTGAAAGACCGCAGCTTGTTGGATATGCAAAGCCTTAAAAACTACAGTCATAGGGCTGACTTGAGGTAAAAGTGCCATTAAAATAATTATGTCTTTTTAATTACATGAGGCATGCTCTGTTGACTCGAGCTGCCTATCATTTGTGAGCTGAGCAAATGTAGAAATTCTGGGTGGATAGAATAATGCCACCGGGACAACATGAATCAAGCAGATGATTACCCCACAAAAGGAGGACTTCATGACTACAGGGAAGAGCAGGATCTAACCACCCTTTTGTGGAAGCTGATGGTGGATAAATCTAGTCTTAGAGTCACATTGAGGGAGACAAAGGGTGCAAAAACAAGTTTGGTCTGGTCAATGTGCCATTTTGTATTTTTCTATACCTGTGTAGTTATTTTTGAATTTGGAATTTCAGTCTGCCAGTTATCTTTTTAACAGTAAAATAAATGTCTCGGTCCTTGGTGGTGTACGTATTCAAATGAGTACCGGTATTTCTAGAACACCCAACCATTCAGCTCCATCAATCGCAAGCACAAGGTGGGTCATTCCTGATGAACATGCCCTGCACTCGTATGCAAATCTTTCCCCCGGATGAGTGAGTTGTAAGTGCGCAAAATGAAACAATCACCCCCGCGTCTGCAACCCCTGCAATGGCATGCAGTACATCACGCTTAGCCACCCGACAGCCCCAAGCCACACTGTCCAGAAATGCATGCGCGTGTTCTCCTCTGGGGATTTTTACCTTGTCATTACGGAGTGTTGGATACCGTGTAAAGGCGTGTTATGATAAACATTAATACCAATTTCCATACTGTTTCAGAAAGGAAAATGTTAAAATGGTGGAAAATAAAAAAAAAAAAATGTCATGAGAGATATGACATCTTTTAAATCAGCTGCTCAAAAATGTAATTTAGCATGTATAAACAAGAACAGACACCAATAAATTGTACAAATACAATAACAAATGTATTTAAAAAAGCTTAATTGCATACTATGCAATATTATTATACAAATGCACTTTTTAGACACATATTTTAAATTGGATTTTCTTTTCTTTGTAAGAACCCCTTTTTATAAGGGGCAGTAGCTATATAAAATATAAAGCACAAATAAAGAGTGCACCCATTACTGTACACAAACAGCTTATTTACAATTAAGCTAATTAAGCTAAACCAAGCACCAAAAATATATGCAATGGCGAATAGTGATGGGACAAATGAGGCAACACCTGGAATGGGTGGGACTATCCTGAACTACAAATCAATACTGGGAATACTCCCACCCATGACAGGTTTTGAAGCCTCATTTAGCACCAACATTGATTGGTTAGAGCAGAATACTCCCACCCACCACTGTTTTTGAAGCCTCATTTAGCACCAACATTGATTGGTTAGTTTAGAATACTCCCACCCACCACAGGTTTTGAAGCCTCATTTGTTTCATCATTAATGGCAAGTGCTGTGTGGCTGAACACAATCCAACATGTAATTCATTTATCAAGAAAATTAGAATATAGTAGATAATGGAAATGGGGGAAAAATATTACTTATCTGAACCATGACAACGCTACAAATCAGCGTTCCTTTATGATAAGTTGCCTGATCTTTTTTGTGATGAAGCGAAACAGTGGAAGAGAGATCAGTGGCATTTAGTTTTATGCTTTCCTTAAAGTGCAAAGTGCATGGGAAAAAAAAAAGAATTAATAAAAGAAGAATGAGGCCAGATGGAAAGAGGAGGAAATGATTATCACAACGTGAAATGCCAAGTCCCAGAGACAGAGGAACTGCAAGGAGAAGCAGAAAGACTGAGTTACTACAGCCTGTCTAGGCAAGGGAGGGGGAGAGGATAGGCAGGAATTAAGTACGCAGCATTATTTTTCAGTTTACACTCTAAAGACAGTCATGTGACCTGTGTTTCCACATCCTAAGCAGGTTCTGAAGCACTCACTCATCATAGACATCTTCCGTGTCCATTCTGCGGTAGAATTTGGCCAGTCTCACAGCCAGTATTACACTGGGAATGAGGAATGTGGTGGCACAGCCCAGGCCAAACCAGAATGCATTCTGGAAGAAACGGGAAGGCGGGAGAGACAAAAGCGTCAGGCTTGTATCACCGCTGTCCATAACCATGACGTTGATGTGGATCATGCTGGAATCAATATACAGTCTGAGATGCTTTAGTGAACTAGTTTACTAGTACAGCTAACTATGGTTATCTACCACCTTCTGTCCACAAATAGCATTTCCTTCAGTCTCACACACTTGCCTACACACATTTGCTGTCCCTTACCTACCTCTGCCTGTAAGGCACTATGAAATGAGAGCTTGAAAGACTGCTCATGCATGGAGAACCTCAGTGAGCTCTCATGAAGAATATTTATATAGTTTCTATAGGTTCATAGATTTTTCAGGAACCTAGGGACTAACACAATGGACCACTTGTACCATTTGATCATGAAGTAGGCCATGTCCCGTCCCGAGGGCACTGAGAATAAGACCTGCTATTGATAGCAATCTACGCAAGGCGGCTGGACTTTCCTCTCAGTAGCTCGCAGCACATTTTTTACAAGTTTTAAAGATGCTTGCAAACTCTTAAATTTCAAACAGGAAGTCTAAAGGATGACATCAAGAGGTCATGAGGTTCTCTAAAAGCCATCTTCCCACCACACCCAGGTCGCAAGATTGTACATTCATAGAGCATTAGAGCTAACTTGACAAAGCTACCTACACAGGGCCCATATGCCTGGCCAGAAAACACAAGACAATCTCCATCCCTGAAGCTGATATGGCTGTTTGATATGGGATACTATATGGATGTTTTTGTCCTGATAATAAAGGTTTGTTTATGGATATATTGTATTTGGAGCTGGAAGCCACCCACACTACAAAGAGGCTTTTATCTTACCACTGAGTCTACAAAGTAGCTGCAGGCCACAAGGTCCAGGGAGTCCACGATGTTGCTGAACGGCTTGCAGGGAGCCACGTGCATAACGAGCTAGAAAACCAACACGACATGCAACATGTTTGGGACTCCCAATAAAACAGATGGGAAATAATAAAGGTTCCATATAAAGCTGATAATAATCTACATACAGAAGTCTTGATCCAATTGATGTACTGTTCAAAGTAGCCAATTATGCTGTCCTTGTATATCTTGGTCTCCTAAAATAGGAGAACAATGATCAAATCATCCTTAGTAATTCAGTGATATTTCTGTATTTTAATTACAAAATCAACTGAAAGAACTTTAAGTACCTGATTGATGACATATGTTGTGTTGCTGGAGATGATGTTTTGTGCTTTTTCAATGGCGTTCAGTGTATCTGTGACATTGTTCTTGTAGGAAAAATGTTTTTAAAAGCCTTTAGTTTACAATATTTATGGTAGTCACTCACTGAGCTACTGTACACTACCCTGACAAAACGAAAACAAACTCGTTGGACTTTCCGTCCGTCCATTTTCCGAACTGCTTAATTCTAGTCAGGGTTGTGAGGTGGCCTGAAGCCTATCCTGGAGCAGCCTATAGCACAAGGTGGGGGACACCCTGAATGACATGCTAACACTTGCAGAAGTACAAAGAACATAAATAAACCATGTCTAAATGAATAGCATCATCTTTGTCTTGCCTCCCTTTCTCATTCTGAGGGTTGTGGTCTAAATGAACATGAAGAATATCATTTGAAAGGTCCAGCCTGGACTATGTAGCATTATAGCAAATACCATCATTATCATGAGGCCAAACAAAATGTCCAGCCGTGGACTGTGCACTTACTTTAAGGTTGGACGTGATCTTCTGCAGCTGCTGGACGCTCTGGCTCAAAGTATTCTTTTCAGGGCATGTAACAAAGGTTCACGCATTAAACTCAAGTTAGTATAGCCTTGACAGTCATTTTGGCACTGTTTATTGTGAGCATAAAACAATACAACTGGACACATGCTAACAGGGTTTCACATGCTGTTCTGAAAGGTACATTCATCCAACAGGCTATGCCAAATCTCCCAAATATGTCAAGTTAAAGATTTTTGTCAGCAAACAGTCAGACATATGAGAATAACAATTTAATCTTGAGTTTTTTTCTCGATCCGTGGAAAAAGCAAATCTACTTTGTGGATTCTGTAAAAAGTCATTCCCCAACACAAGTAGCTAATATAAAACATAATTGCTATTCTCGTACATGTTAAAAGTCACAATGCCGAAGACACTGTATGGAAGTGATGTACTGGCATTATTAAAAATGTATTTTAAAAATACTTACCCTTGCCCCAACATATTTCTTAGCCAGCATAAAAAAGGATGTAAAAAGACAATCTTTTAGGATTAAACCTGAATCAAACGTTATGCAAACACAGATCTAAATATTAAAGTCTGTACCTACTGAAATGGTCATTGAAAGTAAGGCAGATGCCTGACTTAGCTTTTACATCAGCGATGATCTCACTGTGCTGTAGAATTTTACTAGCATAATATCAGCATTACTCTGGACCACAAAGAAGCGTCAGATTCCACAGATCACACCAGTACTGTCCCCATGATGTCCGTCTTAATGGTGGACTGGTCAGACTTGGCTTCACACGTTGCCTAAACAAATTCTTGCATCATCAGTGGAGCTTCCTTACCATGCCCTGCTTCATAGGAATCACTTGCTGGTTGTAGATCTGCCGGATGCTGGACACCTGTTTTCTCAAACTGCTCTCCAGCACCCCCTGTGGCTACAACGCATTGCAGGAAAAAGATATGTGTTAGCAGGGCTACATAGTTCACACGCGAGGTGACCGCAGTGCCAGCCCGGGGGTCTCTTGCTTCACAACAGCTTATGATGAATCCTGAAGCAGACCCTTCACACATTTTAAGAGCTTCAGGGGTGCACCAACAATGACCAAACACAGCACAAAATGATGAAATTGTCCTAAAGATCTGCCAGTTTACAAAACAGGGTACTGCAAGATCTCCTCATAAATGAATGAGGAATGAATTCAATAAATAGAGTAACCAAAACTAAATTTTTAAAACACACATGAAGGGTGACATACATTTATTGACCTATATTCTAACTGGTTTTCTAGGTCAGGGTCAAAGAAGGGGGCCTTAAGCCTATACCAGGCAGCATAAGTCACATACTGGATGGGATGCCAGTCCGTCACAAGACACAAATGCACACACACTCCTGGAAATTTAGTGAGACTAATTAACCTAACCATTTATCTTTCAATTTGGAGAGCTCACAGGAGTACCAGTAGGAAACTGGGGAGAACATGCAAACACAGAGCAGAAGCAGAATTTGAACTCTCAACCCTGGGGATGTGAGGCAACCATGCGACTTACTGAATCACTGTGCAGCCCTGAGAGACACGAATTATACTTTTGCAAAGTTAATTTTTACAACCATCTTGTTTGTTGGACTTACCAGCAGGTTGACTTGAACCTCCAAGTCATTGGTGTACACTAGCAGATCCACAACTGTCACATTCTTCTCAGCCTGAGACATGAGACCAGATGTGATTCTTGCATCACTTTGCAGAGTGTATCAATATTTTATATCATCACAAAACACCCAGCTACATAAATATTTCAGATGAATCTGGCATGAAGTGGACACCTATGCTACACACTGCATGGCGTGAATGTATTAACTGAGAACTGTTTCGGAATCAGCCGAACATGGTCAACCTGTGAAGATGTGAGACGTGACTGTGAGACCTGCCGTTCAAGCCCACCTCAGCAAGGTACTCTGGGTAATTTATACTGTCAACACCCGTAGCAGCAAAGCTGAGGAGGTTGTCCTTCCCTTTGGGCTCCAGGAGGACAATGTTAGTCAGGTCCACCTTGACATTTTCAAACTCTTTGGAGATGCCCTTTGTGTACTGAAAAGCAAATGAGCAGATTGAATTTACATAATGCAAAAAACTATGTATGTGTGTGTGTGTTTCTGTCATATTGTGGGGACAAGATGTCCCCAGGAGGTAATAAAAACCTGACATTTTTACCCTACAAGGGAAAACTCTGATTTGTGAAAATTTGTGAATGCAATCAAAAAACCAAAAGAGCCAAAACTTTTGTATCTTTCTGGGTTACTTATGGTTAAGATTATTGCTGGGTAAGGGTTAGGGTTGTCATAGTTATGATTAGGGAGAGCATATTTCATGTAAAGGCTGAACTAAAATACATGAACATTAATGTTATTAATGAAGGGGTAACTGCAGCTTTAAAATCCAGCCAGAGTTAGCCTACTCTCCTGTTAATGTGAGTGCTCTTCTAAAGACCAACTGGTAATGTTTACTGGGCCACCCTCAGAAGCTTAGCTAATATGATGGCTGTTCAGGCAACATCTGTCTAGGAAACAACTTCTTAATTGTGCAGAACACCTTTGATTTTTCCACAGTCTAGTCACGTGACCATGTTAGGGGACCACCGTGCAACCTGAGGTGATGCAGAGAATGGAGAATATGCAAAAGCATCCAAACCACAGCAAGCACAGCAAACCAGTACCAAGAACTTGGCAACCATTTACACGAAAAACAAATTTATGGCCTAATGGTTTCTTTGTCCTTTCGTCATACTGAATCCCTCTGTGATGAGAAAGTCCATGTGTGAACATACAGGCACACGGGCATTTCTACAAGAGTCTTCATACGTGTACACACTGGTATGAGGTTGAGATCCTTTTTTGAAGAACTGCTTTGCATGCTAAGTATATCAATAAGTGAGTGAATTCTTCTGTATCATTCTGCTTAATGGTTTCTTACATATATACAATTTGGATAGGTGAAACGCTCTTGTGGGAAGGTACAGGCATACTTTAAGGAATGAATACTGCATTGTAATGCACACAAGCTCACGCTGTGTGCAGAGTATTCACAGTGTAGCTATAGTGTATTACGCCATGTCTATCAATAATAAATTCTGTACTTCACGGAGTTAAACTTGCCCTCTCACTGTATTCTCTACGTAACGAAGGGTGTTTCATTCTGATTAGTATAAAAACGATTCCTTGCTACCAGCTGAGATCCCAAAGCAAACCTCCATAGTAGCCACTGAGTATTTACATCTGTTATTGTATACTGTAAATGTAAATGCATTAATGGATTGGGTCAGTTACACACACAGCAGCAAGTTTACGTGGGTAATGCCAATCAGACGATCACATTAACGCATTTAAATAATGGCACACTGTCCCCAACTACGAGGAGCTGTTAACATAGACCTGAGTACCGAACCACAGTGAAACTCACCGTACTGACATTCAGATAGGCCGTGATGTTGAAGATGTTGTCCAGCTGCAGGGCTGAATAGATTCCACCGTTGTTTTTACAGCTGCTAAGGTAACAACAAAACAGAATCCAATTAAACTTATTTGCCAGTAAGAATACAAAAGGTAATCTACAGCCAATATGCATGATAAAGCTTTTTTTGAACACATTAATAAGCACATTTTGTACTGGTAGAAGAGAATTAATATATTTCAAAACAAAATTTTTTTATTCGCCCACTCTGATTAACATTGGAAGTAAAATTGCTTGGACTGCCGAAACTGTACACAGCAGAATATGAGTAGTGAATACTGAAGAGCAGCCTTCACACATCTCATCAGCTCCTTGGTCCAACACCCCCCCCCCCCCCCCAATATTCCATAGACTCTGTACTGAGGCCGTATGTTTTTGCTCTGGCAGTGAATTCTTGCTAACAAGCCCCTTTCTGTTAATGATGCTTTTGATTCTTCCAAAGAAGACATTTTTTTTAAATTTTATTTGTACAGCTCTGAAAGAATTTTTGTATAACGTTCCCAACAACCAGCTTTGGGACATAGAGTCAAATTCATCTTCCATCCATCCATGTATGCATCCGTCTGCTCAGTATCGCAGGGACAGTCAAATTCACATTCACTAAATTAACAGGGACTCTAAATACATCTAGCTGACTGACTGAAATCAAGAGCTTATCATTTTAAACACAACATACACAAACACTTGATCATTTATAACGATTATAAAAATAGTTATTTTTGCAGGATTTCTTTATGATTCTGTTGATCCCAAGCTGTTCTTTATTCAGCTACATAATAACAATACTTTACTAAACCTTGTCAAGTCAAATAATCTTCCCTAATTATTTACCTGTAGAGGCTCTCTGCAGTCAAGTTAACATCAGGATTCTTGAATAAGATCCCAGGGATGTAGTTCCTCCAGTTGTGACTGACTAGATATGGGGTGTCTACAACCTTCCAGAGGGAAACTCCAGTCAACAGCAACACCAGCACCCAGCCCTCAGTGCTCACAAGCGATGTTCACACAACATTATTTTTCAATCTTTCCATTTATGCAGTATGATATGTAAGGAAATGATTATATTCAGTTGTCTCGATTCTTTCATAGTGGATCAAATCTGGGAATCAGTACAATAACATGAACTATCATCACTAAAAAGGAGTGTTTGACTTTTTATCAGACAAGATAGGTCCAGTTATGACACGGCTTTTTTAGATCATTGGGAGCTTAAAAGCTTAATGTTCAAACAAAAACAAAAAGATCTACATTAAATATCTGATTTTCCAGTTGCTAAATAGCTTTTTAAAAGCTATAGTCAAACATATAGTTTGTTCAAGCATCTGCAAGGTTTACAAATTGCCGGCATTTCACCACACTTGAAAGCAACATCGCAACTGTACAAACACGTGCCAGTAATAAAAAAAAGAATGCTGTCTGTGGGCATTGTCTTATTTTGTTTTGTCTGTAGAAAATGCATGGAGCATCATGCTGCCTCACCTTAAACAGCTCTCTGGTCTCAAATGGCTCACAGACCAGCTTCTCTATGTTGCCTCCAACAAAGAAGGTGGCTGACACAATGCCCATCAGCACCCACGAGAAGATGAAGGTGAAGCCTGCTCCCCTGATGTCAAGAGCAACACAGATAAGGGGATCAATATCCTGTCCCCGGTCTTACCGGGGGGAAGTGGAGCTTTTGCTGGACAACACAGGACACAAGGCAGAGGAATACTACAGAGCACCCAGAAAATGTTATGCCACCATATAGACTATTAAATGACCTTAATATTAGGTCACAGCCACATCTCAAACTAACGTTTCTGGTGGGACCTTACTTATGATTTGAGAATGAGGACAATCAAAAGATCACCCCGAGTTTCAGTGCGTATTCACGATAGCGGAAGCCTCCACTCACGCCATGAGCAGGTTTCCACCGGTGTTGGAGATGCAGCCGCGGGTGGTGGGTGAGGCGTGCTTGTCATAGCCACAGATTCCACACAGCAGACCCAGGAAGTTAAAGGTCAGGATGAGTACCACCATGCAGCACAGCACGACACAGCATGTCCACCTGTGGGTGCCGGAGTCCAATTGTAATGACATTATGAATATTAACCCTTTCGTGCATGAATAATGACTGGCTGAGACAACATTTTTAAAATTCTTTTGAGTTCTTTCAGATTTAAAAAAAATGTTCTGAAGTGATTGTACCCCAGTTTTACCTTTTTTAAAAATATATGCATTGTCATCATCATCATTCACTTTTGGCTGCTTCCATCAGGGGTCGCCACAGCGGAACAACCTTCTCCATCTCCTCCTGTCCTCCGCATCCCGCTCTGTCACACCAACCACCTGTATGTCCTCTCTCACTGCATCAATAAACCTCCTCCTTGGCCTTCCTGTTTTCCTCTTGCATGGCAGTTCCATCCTCAGCATACTTTTCCCAATATACCCAGCATCTCTCCTCTCCACATGTCCAAACCAACGCAATCTCGCCTCTCTGACTTTGTCTCCAAACTGTCCAACCTGAGCTGACCCTCTAATAT
>JAACJT020000013.1:3173898-3218072 GCA_009936485.2 Gymnarchus niloticus
TGGATGGATGGATGGATGGATGGATGGATGGATGTGTACCTTTCAGACCCTCTACCTAGAAAATGCTGCCACGTGAAAAGATCAAAGCCAAAGAAAATCTAGAAAATCAATGGGGACAATACTGTACATGGGATGCAGTTCCCTCCTGCTGTTATGTCACTATTGTCCCTCTGGAAATATTGATAGATGTTTCCCTCAGTGTACTGCATTCAGTCCCACTAAAAATCCCCAACAATGTAACACAGTTAATATGCATCAGTTCCAATTAGTGATAAGAGTAATGAGGCTTTGCATGCTACTGTGAACTGCTGGCTTTCCCTGGTTTAACCTAATGGCAATTGGTGACTTGGAAAGTGGATTAAACCACTAACTAATCTCACTCAGTATGGAAACCTCACTTCCATGATTAAGAGGGGTACTGTACATTAAATTACAGAATTAATATAAGCTGTGTGTGGACAATTGTTGTCAGATTGAAGATGAACTTTCTTAATGTGCTCTGATCTAACAGTCAGTACTGCGGAACATTTCTGACAGTCTGTCTTCTACTGGAAGATAATAAAGAATATTTCATATATGCACGTTTTATTGGCATACATTATGTCAAAGCATACATAATACACATTAGCAAGAAACATATTCCTGACAGTATTTTACTAGTTTGTAGAACAGTACTAATAAACAGAAGAAATTTTAAAACGTGCTAGTTTATTTCCAAATAATCACATAAATACAATGAAAAAACCTTTGCAAAAATATCAAGTGTTAGGGCAAATTACATAGTTCAAAGACGAACAGATGAACTTTTAGATACAGTAAAAGACAATGGCACCTCTGTACAGCTTCCCTCTATAAGAAAGGGATCGAATGACCCTTTGATAACCTCTAGCTTATTTACACAAGTTATTGACATTGGCCCTTAACGGTTAACTGAAACATACACGCAAAGCAAATATTCTGGAGTTTAAAAAAAAAATTGATAACCTTTATTATTATTTGAACTGCCAATGTCCCCTTTGATTCCATTGTTAATTATTGTGTACTTTCTTGCTAGCCTATGCAGTGGCACTGGGGAACAGATATGACTTTGACACAAAATTATTGTCCTATACAAAAAAAAATACAGGAAAACAGCAAATACGCGCAAGCTCTTGATATCTGAACAATGGTAAACTCAATTCAAATTGAACATAATTTTTCTTAATACATTGTTTGACAACAGTACAATTCAACCTATTAAGAAAAACAAACAGAAAAAATGTACATCTGTAATAAAGAATTTAAATATCTCACAACATATCAACTAAAATACTAAGGCGTAGTATTTAACCCTAAATCAAATTTTAAGAAACTCATTCAGTAATCTTTGCTTAAATCCTAACCTATGACCTAAATACGACTGGTTCAAACCCTTAATCTCTATTAGTAAAAATGAAAATGGAAAATTGAATTGATTAATCTGTTTACATTGATATTTACATTAAATTCATTCAGTTTTCGAATGAGCTTTTCCTGTCAAATTTTTGTTCTTTAGAGTAAAGACATGAGCATTGACATTTTGCTTAGCTGCCAAGTATTTTACAACTGACATACGGTATTCCTAGGAACAAACACAATTTAAGAAAAAGAAAAACAAAAAAAAACAAAACTAATGTATTAGATGAAGTAACCATGATCAAATACTGCCATAAAGAACTGTAAAAATGCACGTAGAGAAAATTGAGTTTATTTCTTCTCATGGCATAGGAGGAATGACAAATACTAATAAAAAATTAAATGGGAGCAAAGAGTAAGTGGGGGTTAGAAAATGCAAAGACATGAGACTGTGGTCCCGTTACTTTGAGTGCCACCTCTCAGACGTTTCCACTGAGTTGAGCAGTGTTGGCTACCATGCCACAGCCAGAGGATGAAAGCTGTCCCTACACGTGTTGCATATCAACTCGATTGTGAATCTCTTACTGCATTCCATTTGGATTCCTTGTGTTGCAGGTTCCAGCTGAGATAAGGGTCACTGTCTATTGGAATCCTGTATGTACAGTCAGTGTTGGTCTCCCACTTTTTTCCATCGGGGATATATTTGCATGCCTCTTTACAAAAATGTGTATTTATTAGTAATTAAACAAGTAATTATATATAGTCTCCATTCATTTTGTTCCGTGAGGATTAAAATGACTGCCAAACATCTGTGACAGTGCGGTGTGCATGGCCAGAGAGCGCTGCCCCAGTGGTGACACTGGAACCTTATTGTGGGGGCGGGGCCACTGTGGTCTCTGGTTTGCTGTCCTGGCTGTTTGCAGGTTTGCTGCTCCACTGGCTGTTGTTTCCCAGGGCTGGGGAGCTGTTAAAATCCTCCTCGTCATCGATGCCATTGGCGGCGTCGTACTGTGTGTTTTCTAGCCGCGTGATAAGCCGTTCGTCCTCGTCCCCGAACTCCCCGCCCATCAACGTTGGTTCTCCTACAACCATCACATCCTGAAAAAAATTCAAACGAGAGAGAAGCCCAGACGTCAACACAATTTTAACCTGCATCTAACTTTCAAATCCCTGTCAAAAACGGCCAATCAAGCCGCAAAATGGAGATACGGCACTGAACTGCGCCATCAGTTCGGTTTTGCTTGGCGAGGTATTAAATTAATCCTGAGCACTCTTCTCCTGACACCATTTGTTATGTCAACAATTTCCTTTAATCAGTACCGAAGTATTTGCTATACATGGTTTCTCATGGATAACAGTGGCCAACTCTGACTGGTGAGTCTGATAGTTATGAAAGTTACGAGATAAAAAAAACAACTTGCTTACTAATATTAACAGGATGTGAGCTTGTAACTGTGACATGGGGGCAGGTGTTTTCAGTCCACCTGTCCCTTGTTTTGATGACAGGTTTTGCTTTTTTCTCCTACCCAATGAACCTTCCCAGATCCCAACAATTGTTGATGCAGAAATGGATTTGTGCTTGCATTCTGAGGCTTTGTGCTTGGCTTTGGGGTTCAGCTCAGTGCTGTGTTGACCCCGCTCCAGGTACTTGTTCTTCTTTATGTTGCCCAGTGCATGATGGGACTGCTAAAGCAGCAGTTTGCTGTAGCTGCAGACGTTTCACCCATAGTTCACATCGCCTAGCCCAAGCCCTCCGGAAAAGTGGGATAAATTCCTGAAGAAGCTCATTCTTCTGAGACACTTGATCTCCCTCCTGGGTAGCAATTTAACCAATCCCCAAGCCGCTACTAATATACATTAAGATCCTCTACCTAATTACGCTAATTAATTTAGGTAAAGATTTGACTAAATAACAATATACATGCTGATTTGACAATTTGCATAGCTAATAAAGTCATTAACGAAAATCTGCTGATTACCCCCGAGCTCCGAATTTGCCATCTGTTAGTGCACGGTACCTGTCACCTACCTCTGCACAGGAAAGCTAAATCTGGAATATTTTCAAAAAAAAAAAAGAAACCCAGTCTGTCTATGCCTGCTGCAATATGCTGGGAAGACCGATAATTAGCAACAATTAGGATGCTGCTTCCTATCACACTCATCTCTTTAGGAATTTCACAGTCAATGAAGGTAAACAAACATGTCTACTAGCCATTTAGCGTCTGTACCATAGGACAATGAGCAGCGGAAGCTAAGCGATGCTAAGCCAGATGAGAATTACCAGCTTTTATGACCTACGATGAAACCCTCAGATCAATACTGCTGCCTTCAGCAGTATAATCACATTGTACTCCCTATAAAATGAGTACCCCAGGCCTCCGAGGGGTTCACAGAACGGTGAAGAACGCCGTGCTGTTCAGCACATTTGCTAGCAGATGTTATTGTTGAACATACAACTGGCAGTTTCCTATGCTCCATGGCTTAGTGAACCTTGTGTGCCTGCATTGTTATTACCATCACGCATGCAGGTACGGAGTTGCAAAAGTATAACTTCCCAGACGACAGTAGCGATCATGCTCAACGTGCATGACGATGGTTTTTTTTCTGTAAACTACTTGTATGTGACGATACACATCTAGGAACTCCTGCTTATCAATGCCAGGTTGACCTGTAGTTATCCTTTATTTGTTTGTGTGGGTATCTCACTGCTTCCTGCTGGACATATTATAAAACACTGGATATCCTTTCTTGGTTTTTCTCACCATTCTTGAACATCGCAGCAGACTGTAGATAAAATTTGATATGCACTTCTGGGGACACAGTACAGAACAGTTTCGGATCCAAGGCACATTAGAAGACCATGCAGAAAAAAGACACTTCCCCAAGGTGATTTGGAAATAAAAGGAGTCCAGGGTCCAGCCTAGCCGGACTGAGATATGAGCAGAACATACCTCTTCGGCCCTTCTCAACTCACATTACTCATCTTTAGCAGACGTGATGATCTTTTTTTTTTTTTTACATTAATTAAGCAGATGTTTTTGTCCAAGGTGCTGCACAAGTCAGGAAAGCTTGCGGTAAAAGGGCAGGGTCAGTCAGCATCCATGGCGTAGTTGCGATTCAAAGGGCCCGACAATAAAATGATCATTCTACAGATGACGGGATTCAAACCCACAACCCTTTGGGCCACAGCCATGTCTTTTAACTGTTAAATAGAGAAATTGCACACAAGGTTCTGTCTAGTAAACTACATCATGTACATGTGTCTGTCATATGATACCACGCAGGTGTTGAAATGCATCGATGGTTCAGACCTTGAATTACTTGCAGAGATTAAAGTAATTCAATATTTGCCTCAGAAGATGATCTTGTGGCCTCTGTTGTTGGCTGAAGCCAAAAAACAGTGTGAGCATGGAGAAAAAGCTGTGATCCTTACCGAGATCATGGCCTGGAAGTCTGAGAGACTGGATCAAGGTCCTGTATTACAATGGAGGAGGCCTGCTTAAACAGACTGAATAAGCTCCATGATTGGTATTGTACCATTGTACCCCACCTCTCCTTCTTTCATAGGAGAGCCTTAAATGACTGATTGTCCTTTAAACTCTCTCCTAATCTACTTCATCAAAGGTAGAATGGCAACACCTCACAGAGGATTAGAACCCGGAGCCTCCAGTCACCTTTTCGTTCCCCTTTTCTATTTGTGTGTTTACAGGCTCTGTTATCTTTGTGGGGACATACTTTGACTCAATGTTTCCCCATAGTACTTTGTTGAGGAAATGATCTCACATGGTATATTTTGAAAAACAAACAGTGAAAGGGACTGATTGACATGAGCCAGCCTGGGCAGGTGGGTCAAGCCGGCTGTCCTATAAATCAGATGTTAGCATGTCAAGTGTAGGCTAAAGGTCGTCTTTTTCCTGTGTTTCATGCCAGTCATGCTCACTTGTATGACTCACTTATCCTTTCCCCACTGAAAGTCAGGAGATAAATATTTATTTCCTTGTAACTGAAAAGAAGACTCAACCCAAATAAGGATTAGGTCAGTTTGAGAATTCCTTTGGTTCGATCCTCAGTCATTTAGGCAGGTCCCCACAAAGCAATCTTGCTTTTATTTCTACATTTTTGTTTTTGACAGTCATTTGCTTAAAGATAACCCCCAGATGCGCCTCTCTGTGGGTACGTGGAGTGAGACACGAAAAACGGGATGCTTACAGGTACCTGGCTGGACAGGCTGAAGCTTCCCGCAGGGCTGCGCTTCTTGCCCCCGGAGCTGTGACCCGCGCTGCTGTTGGACGCGCTGCTCGCCGAGTTCTTCCTCTTTCGCCTCTTGGTCGTCGTCTGTCTCGTCGGCTCGGATGCTGGCGGAGCAAAGATCGCGTCAGCAAACAGGGAACGTTACAGGAACGTAATGAGAACGTTATTAAATGTTCACGATGTCCGTTGGTCGGCAATAATAAATCAATGGATTCTCTAAATTTCACCCTTAAACGTGCACTAATAATAATAAACTTTTTAAAAAATCGTTGCACAAATGCTGTTATATCTGAGCTACAGTAATTAGTGAGTTGTGAGTCAGTTTACGATCCAGCACGCTGAGCAATACCGTTTACCAGCTGCTATTATTACAGCATCATTCCAGTTTTGCCCTGTTAATATCGTTAGGAATATGCAATTCTCTATCCTGCTTTTGGTAAGCTGATCCTCACTTTCAAGTCATTTTTTGTGCTCCTTTTTGTTTAAATTACTCTTAGCGGTAACTCCCTCAACACAAAAACTTGAAAAAACCTGAGATCCAGACTTCAGGTCTGACGAGCATTAATGATACAAAAATGTATTTCATGTCAATTTATTAATACGACAACCAAATGGGAGGATTACCAGAGAAAAAGGTACCTTTTTTGTGATTTGTAGGGAATATTTCCGTTTTGAAGTTCTGTGGGTGTCCTGCTGAAAATAAAACCAAAGACAATTTATTTACTTCATAAATTATCTTAAGCAAATGCAACAGAAAATACACAGGAGTTACTGCAAATGAATACTGATATGCTAATTTTTACATTACTTTAAGGTATTTCATTAATGCTTTTTGCGACACAAGCCGATCTTGTTGTGAGGCGATAAGCCGCTTGCAATTGTGCATAACGAGCTGACACATTTGCCTAAGATGAAAACAAAAAACTCACACAAATGCTGAAATGTGTATATAAAACTGCGAAATACATTTTTGTGTTTACTAAACATCGCACTGAATATACCCCTAAAGCAACAGTGTGAACCCATTTTTATCTTTGCATGAATTATAAATCTACTTCTCAAAAATGTCTCTGCTTTTTTCTTTCAAATTATTTTGACTAATATACTGTATATGTTACTACTTTACAAGCAGTACTGCTACACGCAAAATAGCATTTTAAGTAGATGACTCGTTTTAAATAAAAGTTTTATTATATACTTTGCAAAATGACTGCAAATAATCACTTCAATTATTCATGTGTTAAAGATGGTAAGCATATTTTCAGCTTTCCTGAATGTTGAGGTGGGTCATACCCCTATCATCCCTATCTAAATCTACACCTACAGTATGTCTACATAGACACAGATGGACACCAACATACATGCAGTGAAACACCACAATAGAATGGGCAGTAAACCCACCCACTGCAACAGAACGGGCTTTGAATCATCAGTCCGCCCACCATGTTTGAAATGGCTTTGAACTGGCAGACCATGCTATGTACCATAAAGCATTTACAGTTCTTCTAAGCGGATGTGTTTAAATTTTAGCATAAACCTGTTTCATTACAAACAGGTTAAAGGAATTTAAGACTGAATCAGTAGTACAGTTTTCCTGCAACTGGATGGCTTCTTATATTACAAACACAAGTTTATGTGATTTTTTTTTTTTTTAAATATGTTCTACAGAGCCATAATAACTGATATTGTACAAAAAAATCATACAGAAATGATACTGTGCAACAAAACAAACTACACAGCCTTGATCTACTGCACAGTCATTAATTATTAATTATGCATACCAGCATAGAAAACTCTTCACCGCAATGCAATGAGAAATAACCTTCAGGAAAAATGCTACTTTGAAATCTCCAAAACTTTTTTACCCGTTACAAAAGGCCTGTTCTGTACTCTATGTTACTTATTAAGACTCATTCTATCATCAGATTTTGAGTTGCTGTTCCATGAAATTTTCAAAAGAATTTGGTTTCAAACCTACATTTCACATGTATACATTTCTTTTTGAAAACATACTGAATATTTTCTGCATTCATTTATGTGTATAATGTATATGATTTATTTACCTAATAAACACATTTAAACATACATATAAATTCCCAGATGTATCAGATGAAAAATGAAGACACGGAATGCACAAAACTTTGTAAACTGATGTATGGCAGATATATTGCAGGTGAGTTTTAACCATTTTTGTTAAGTAACCAGTTTGTGATATGCACAAAGTGGACCGAGGCATCTTGGGAAGTCCTTCAAGACACGTATATCCAGTACATCACAAGGAGTATTGATTCTACTTTCATCTTACATTCTTAGTTTTATATTTAGATTGGACTCCCAAGGAAACAAAGAAAATGCACAACATGAAGTGGACCTTTAGCATGATTCTATGTAATCTTCCTTATTTGGTTTTCTTGCCGTTTTCGATTATTTTCTTAGTGCACACCCATCGCGGTACTTAGAAGCAGAGTCACGCATGCGTCCGAGCTTCGGCACACGACAGTGATGACTAGAGCAGATCCCAGAAAGGCTTGCGAAAAAAGCGCATGTCGCCGGTGGACGGTGCTGGGAAAAAAGCACGGTAGAGCATGTCCCTCAGGCAGGTGGCGCTCATGAATACCTGGAGGGGCCACCATCCTTTGCCACTTTTGGAACAGGCAGGTCTTCAGGCAGTCGCGTGGGCTGAGGCTGTAGGTCTTGTGCCTGGACATCAGCTCCTGCATGGGCTCCAGTATGACGCACAGCTGAGAACACAGACACACACACTGCTAACAGCACATTCACTCAGCGCAGACATCTGTGTCCCAACTAAGGTAAATGACAGATTACAAGACAGTATTTAATTTGACCACCAGTTTAATGTAACTCCTAAGACATAGGCTCACCTTTGAGATGGAGTTACCTGATCCCTACATATTTAATCCTTGTTGAATTTACACTATAATAATTTTCAAGGCCAGCACATAATGACCCTGAGTTCCTGAAAAACCCTGAAAGATGTCATTCATTTTAATAATTACATGCTGAGAGTAAAAAATTTGAATGAAATTTACTTGAAGACTGGGAATGTGATTAGCAGAATTAATGATGCAGTCCTGGGAAAGTCATTGTAATGCAGCCCTTAAATGGAAATAGCTGTCATAAATATTTAATCTCAAAATGAGAAACACAACCATCAGCTGAATGCTTGAGCTTCCACACGATTGCCAAACCGCACCTCTGACTGTATCAGCTGTACATGTGGAGCGAGACTCTGTCCGTTTGCACGCGGGACTGTACAGCACACCCAGACAAGGGCTGTCCGCTCGAATTAGTTTAATCAGTCATCTACATACTACAATTTAAAATGTTTCTATTAGATTTCTAATTGATTTTCCAATCTCTTCTTTAAAAATGAATCGTGATTTTTCTTATTTCCATACAAAAATAAGACTATCTATGACTGACCTTCCCAATTCATGACTAAAAACTAGTTGGACTGAGGCTTGGTTTTTACAGAGAATATCAACTTGAGCATAAATGTTCTGGGTGCAACTTTCAGTTTTGAATGCAGTTTCCTCATACAGTATGTCATGCTTGTTTCAAACACGCTACAGCCTGCCAGTGATGACAGCAGGCTCTATGTGCAGCAGCAGAAAGTCTGCTCACGTTCCCAAGCATGCCGGGGTGGTGTGTGGTTCTGTTGGTTAATGCCTGTGTTTGTCTGAAAGGTTGCTGGTTTAAATCCCATGGCTGGCAGAGTGATCATTTTGTTTGAATCCCCTTGGAGGCCCTTGAAAAAGACCTTTAATCCCAAAAACTGCTGCAGGGGTTCTAGACTGAAGGCTGATCACGAGCTCCACTCTCATCTGTGCGATATGTGAATTCCTATGCACTTGTACAAATGGCCGATAAAAGCATTATGAATGACCCCTTTTATTGTGGGTGGAGTAGAAAGGTGTGGCGGTTTAACCCCCATGAAATAATGCAACAGCACACAGGTATGTAAAGGCTGAGCTGGAAGGTGACCACATAGATTTTTTATTTTTTTTTTGCTGCATGCTGGTTGATATGTTCCTCACGTAGTTTTGGTTAAAAAAATTAAAATTTCAATATGTATGCCAACTTGCTCTCCAAGTGCGTTTTGCGTCCAAAATAGTTAGGTTAATCATGTGACCCTTTCAATAGTTATCACAGGCCTTGAATTCATCCATTAAAATTCAACAGTCTTAACCACACAAACCTTTCCAAAGTACATCACATCTAACGTCATGTCATCTAAACCTTTTTTAAATGTATTGGCAGGTATTTGCCTGGCATATCTCTTTATTGAAAGTGACTTACTCAGCATGTAATTGCACCTAATTGCACATCTTGTAATTACACCACATTCTCCAGCTCAGTGCTCTCCAAATGATTGTAGGTTTTGTGTTTAATGCCAGTGAATAACTTTAGTGTTCCACTTTGATCCCAAGCCCAGGTTCCAATCCATTTCTGCCCCCTACTGCCTGATATGTGCATATAATCTGTTAATAAACCAAAAGTTAATAAAGACATACATTTCAGGCAACGGGGAGCAGAGTGATACTTATTTTTGAAGTTAATGGAACCAAATTGGTTCAGCATTTATTTTGCTGTTCTTTGCAGCTGTGGAAAGTCTGTTTTTTTTTTTCTGTTAGCACCACTGGCCTTTAGATACCCCCCTCCCCCAAATTGGGGGATGGCTCAATCTAAGATGTGAAGATGTGGTGAGTTCTTGGATGATGTTTAATGCAGCCTGGGCATGATGAAGGAGTCTCCTACCCTGAGGTAGTTAAGCGTGAAGTTTGTCAGGCCCATTCTTGTGATGTTTTTTGATAGCTGCTCCACAACCTGAGAGTCTTGTGCCTAAAAAAGTGGAACAGCACAAATTATTAGGGACTGGCATCCATGTTTTTTGGACTTTCAAACTGTATGTAGATTAACATACACCCATGCATTGGAGTTGCCTGGATATGTTAAGGACTTGTTGTCACGTCGTTATCTTCTGTTCTTGACAGTTCTATTGCTTGGCAGATGAATCTTTAATGCAAAGTACCCAGAGGAAACCCACATGTCACGGAGAGAACATGCAACCTGTACAGGATTTGAACCTTCAACCCTGGAGGTGTGAGGCAACAGTGTGCCATGCTCTTCCTGTGACATACCATTACCCGTGTTAAATCCTATTTATTAACATTTTTATTTGTTGAAATCCAATGACAAATAATGTTAAGAGAAACTGCAAAAAATGTTTTACAACATATACACATATTAAAAATTACTTTTGAGGTATTGCTTATTAGTATATATAGTACTGAGCGGCTAAAGGAAATTATATTTAAATTTTGTTTATGTTGGTAAAAACCTGTGACATCATGTTGGTCAAAGTGTGTCAATTTATAAATTTCAAAACAATTCCTTAGGCCACCATAGAATTTGCAGTTTGCAACCAATATGCTTGTGTTCTGTTTTAACTCAACTACAAGCACACCTTGCTTGGCTAATCAATACTTCATACAATTTATGACCTAATTAACTAATTAAGTGAGCTGGGGAAGAAACATAACAAATACATGGAATGGCTGAGGTGCTCTTGAGGAGAGTTTATGGAACCAAAGCTGAGTTCTTCCAGCCTTCTAACCATATATCAGTAAGATTTTGGAGAACAGAAGAAACTGGTATAATCTTTAAAATTGTATTATTGTTTACTTGTATATGTTCCAGTGTTAAGTCATGCTTCCACTAACTGCCCAGACAAATAGCCCTAAACTTTGTCTTCGCTGGACCAGTACTGTATATATACTACACTATAGAGGAAGAGGCAGCTGGGACTTGATAGTAGAAGGCAGATTTATAAAAGCAGTGGAGGACATGTCTGGCATCACATAAGAATAAGAACAGATAGCTGGGTCACCGAAAGGTCGACGGCAGTGTGTGGAGAAGGCCTTTAAGACTTCACCGTGTTTACTGGATGCGCAAATCTCGAACAGCACACTCAGTGAACATGCACTGCCGCCTCACTCCATTACTTATGTCATACTTTTTGAAAACGTATCTCAGTACTTAATTACATCGTTAAACATGATACGTCCATAGCTCCATAAAACATATCTATCTTTTGACTACCAATCCCGGTCAGGGGTAAAGGGGGGCTTGGAGTCTATCCCAGGCAACACAGGGCACAAGACTGGGGTACCCACACACTGCAGGGCACACACACACACACACACACACACACACACACACACAATGGTAATCTGGAAACGCCAACTAGCCTAACTGTGTGGTATTGGATTGCCGAGGCAAACCTGCATGACACGGGGAGAACACGCAAGCATGACAAACACATGCAGAGCAGAAGCTTGAGATAACCCCCCCCCCCAGTCCTGGAGGTGTGAGGCAACAGAGCCACCCAAAAATGTGTGTATTAATGTACAAACCAATTGTTATTTCTGCATCAAGTCAGAAATCAAGTTTGTTTACTTCGTTTAGGAATTAATGTCAGCTATCCTAAATAGACGTGTTTTTCTTTAACAGTATTCTTCACTAAAGATTGGTACAAACATGTATTGGTAATCTTCAATATATAATACAGTTAGAGTACTGTATCTTAGGAGTGAGATAGGAGTTTAGCCTATCTACAAATCAATGTAGGCAACCTAAATTTAAACCTTATCAAATCTAGCAGTGAGTAGACTGTATTAAGCAGGCAAGGATCTCACTGTTACACTAATACCCTGCCACCAGTAACACAGGTAACTTTCTTCCACCTTTCAATGCATCGTATACATATCTGAATGAGTAAGCATTAGCATCCAACCAAATATCAAGTAACAAAGCAGAAATTGTATGAGACAGTAAAACAGAAGCCTTTCCCCGCATCTGCGTAGATAAGCATCAGAACAATCTGTAATTTCATGTGTACTTAAATCGTAAATTTTTTATTTTTTTTTCTACGCTTTTTCATCATGTAGTAACACTGTGGCTGAATTGAGCTCGACATCTGATTTACAAGGCAATTTATGACATGTTTAAGTTGCTCCCCCAGCTCCATCTTAATTAAGGAAGTTCATAAATCCTTTGACTCATAGGGACTAAGAAGATTCTGAAGAGATTAAGAGGGATCCTTCTTAATTTTGAAACCCTAGTCGCCCTTTCAAATTCCATTGACACTCAACAGATTTTAATGTTGAACAAAAGCTTAAACAATATCGCTATTCTGGGCACACAATTCTCATGTGACATCAATGCTCCTTTTAAAAAGCACAGGGTAGTTACAACAGTAATATCTTTTCAATAGTCTCAAAAAACAAAACAAAACACACACTTACATGCATGGCTAATATGCTTCGGGGAACAAGTTCTCTGAACTGCCTTATTGTGAAATGCCAGGTCTTGATTCTCATGAGGTCATCAAAGGCAAACTCGAGAATCAAACGTCCCTCAGTGCAAACCTGTTGGGATGTAGAAAATGAAAGAAAAAGGCATCATTTTCTTCTAAGAATAACCCCAAACAGAGTCTTCTTCGGTGGTTTTACAACCTTCGGGATGAAAAGGCAAACGATGATAGTTTGTTGATCATGATGATCAAAATTGTTATGTTTGCCTCCATCAGTGCCTTCAAGATGAAAGCAGAAAATCACAGAAAGGTTACGGTCCAGGGTGACACATTGCAGGGATCTTTCTTGTGTGTCCGCAGTTAAACTTTACACACGTGGACTGAAATTGCATTGAAAATCTTACAGCATATAGGTGGTAAAATGCATTTTTCTATCAAAATATGTTCATGAAAAGCCACCATAATAATGGTACTTTTTTGACAGTGAAGGGTGTGTAGCTGTGGGTCCAACACATTTTCTGAATGCAGCACAATTCACATTTTATAATCCTCATTTTCATGCTTTTGTCTTTGGCAGAGCACTGTTCTTATACTAAATATATTAAAGCAAAGCTCTTCCTTACAATTGTCTACACAATTGTTACGTCTTATCCTCAAATGTAGTGCAACTGGAATATGGAGGCCGCTGAAATGGAATACGTGGACTCTATATTCAATGTTTGTTGTTAAAAACAAATTTGGACTTGCGGTCTACATAAATTGTGCCTCTTTGGCAGACAGTGAATTCTAAATTCAAAGGACTTTCCAATTAAGAAAACGTTTTGCTGTTTTACTGAATTCGTGTTATGGTACTCTGAGCTCTGACATTTTGTCGCCATGGTGACAGAAATCAGCTGATTAGTTGGCATGGCAACAGAAAAGATGTAATCCCAGCAGACACACTCTAATCAATGCCCCCCAGCACAGATGGTCTCTGGAGGATCAACAAGAAAGAGGTTGGCAGGCACACAGTTTGTCACATGGTGCCACTAGACCCTGCTAGAAAACTTAAAAAGACGTATCTCCCCCCTAAATAGTAAATATTAAATTTCCCCCTTACCAGTACCCTAGTTTTCTTTAACAGTTCAGATTACAAATTATCCCATTGTTTGTGGATGGCAGAAATGTACATCATAGCACAACTAAAAATAAAACACACAAATATTACATAAAAAATATGTATTATGGTGTTGTACACGTGGCAAAAAAGTCTTTATTTTTCCTTAACATATCAGTGTATAATGTAGTCATAAAAATGCAAACTTCAGAAAGCAGAAAAAAGCATTTAGCTCTTGGTGTTAGTGTATGAACACAATCGATTCATCAATAAAATTAAATAATTTATAAGATAATCCATATTTATAATATGACATACTTTATACTACGTCATATAGTATAATACTATATTGGTGTTTTACATTTTATATATAAAACCATAATCTAAATGCTGAATTATTTATCTGGCTCCCAAAAGTATGAAATCAATACATTTTAATAACATTTTTTTTTTTTTAAGTAAAATCACTTGCAAGTTTATTTGAACATATATATTCATTGTGCTAATTCTAATAATTAAATAAATCTATTCAATACATATACAAATACCACATGCAATGCATATAGTGTATATGGCATTATGGTAAGAAATAGCTTTTAATGCACGGAGAAGGTCATATTATTAATGTGACTCCTTTGCTATTTAACATATACAATCACATTATACCGAGCACTTAGGTTGTGCACTTAACTCAACTGTATTGAAATGATCTTAAGTGATGAAAAATTATAACTTGTAGCAACTGAGCATTGGTGTAAAGCATTTTACTTTAGTTACACTGCAAGACTACAAAATTAAACCTTATTGTCAAGGGCTCCAGCATTACAAACATCCTGCCATCCATCCATCTTCTAACCTGGTCAGGGTTGTTGGATAACGTATGCATATCTTACGTAAACGAACTAGGAATATAGTTTGTGATCCCATCAAACTTAATTTTCTTACATTGTGTCAGAGGCAATACAGCGCCCCCTCCTGGTTCGAAAATGTATTAATTTATACATGACGATCAACGTGTACTGTCCATTCCCATGAGGAGTGACAATTGGTCACACAATGTCTATGAAGCTAATCGTGGGACAATTCGGAACTTAGAGTGAATAAAATGCTTAAAGTGCGGCTCATTTGAGAGTAGGGCATGGAAGGGGTAAGCCCTTTGTTTTTTAGAACAAATTAAGACCAAAAAATTGTGTGTGGAAAGTGTCCTCACACTTCAATCTGATTTTAAACCAGGTTCTTTCAAATGACAAGTTAATTAAGAAAATTGCTGAATACAGAAACACATGAATTACTATAGCAGCCCAGAAGAACAAAACATGCCTGAAGTTTTTGTCTTTGCTGTCAACACACGGTCATTTCCACTGCCCTGCAAAGGTGACACACGTGTCAATTCCAGATTACTTCCAAAGCAAGCAGCGATGGGCTGGGATGACACGGGTGCATCATTATCCTTAAGAAACCCTGATAAATTCAGTCTGTAATGATCTAAAACAAGCAATTCTCTGTTAGTTTTGAGAACAACTGTTTCAGCTTGACAGAATAAAATGAAAAAATACGTATAACCAGTACAGTAATCAGTGAACAAATAAAGGTGATTCCTTTTTGTGTACTACGATATGGCCGATATACAATTTAGAAAAATAAATCAAATGGTGAATAGAGTATCAAGAAACAAATATGAACATTATTTGCATGCAAATGGCATTAATTCAATTAATGAAGCAATGACAAAAGTTATTATATGCAATCAACGCTACGTACTCCAATCAGATGATCTTCAACAGACACTCTTAAGTGTAAATTAAAATAACTCATCGAGATTAAACAATATTTGCAAAGTTAAATTAGTAAGATTATTAATCTGTAGGCAGTGGGCAATTGCAAAAAATCACAATAAATTAAAATTTATATATGAATTCGATTGCACATATGATGTATTTTTAGTGAACAGAAGTTTAACAGAACTGTCTTTTTTTCATCAAAATTCAATGAATGATTTTACCCAAGAGTTTGCGGACCATGTCAAGGGACCAGGTTAGCTAGCATTTTCTAACAGCTTCCAAACATTACCTGTTACCCGCCAAGAGCATTTTTTATTCTTTTTTTTTATTTATTTCCCCTTTTCCTTCTTGCAGATTTCCTTGGGTTCCCTTGCCTGCCCTACATGTTTGTGATCTCCCCACAGATTCCAGTAATATTTCAGTGCTGGGACCATGCTTCCACGCCACAGCCTTCGTCTTTTTTCTCCTTGTAAATACTTCATGGTACATTGAGGTGTGTTTTGAATTTCCATCTCACTGAAATATCCAACCCCCTTTCAGCTTCAATATTGTCACTGGCTTTGGGACATTTACTTCTAGGATTTGCTGATATTTACTTGAATCCATTCCTCTTCCCACCTGATCAATACCCCCTCCACTATGGCTGTCACACATTCCCACATCATAACAAATCTACCCGTGTGCTTAACAGTTGCCAATGTGTACTTTTCTGCAATTCCTTCACCCTTCATCCTCCAAACATATCTTCTACTATTATGTGCAAATAATTAAATTTTAATTTCATTTGTCCAAAGAGCCTTGCCTGTTTTTTCCTGCATACTTTTGATACTGACTTCTGTGTTGAGGTCTTCAAATGTACTTCCTTCAGACCAATCTGCCATACAGAGTTCTCCTGTGTAGATGAGTTGGCGAACAAATACTTTCACCGAGAGGCTTCTGCAGATCTTTGGCAGTGAATTGCCCAGTCTTATGTATCTGACCAGGTACTAGGCTCATGTTCGTCATACATTTTTGTGCCCAATTTTTGTTTGTCAGGTTAAATTTTTGAGTTTAGCTTCCAATTTCCACCAATGTTTCTGACAGTAGAAAGTGCCAGTTCTAAGTTTTATGGATAGTTTATAAACTTCCCCAATTTGAAACTTTTCTGCTATTAGCTTCATCTTCTAGCACCATATTCTGGGGGGTGAAACAGCCTTTCCATCCTTTTTTAAACCACTTATTCTGACTGGGTTTCGATTCACCCTGAGCCAGTCCCAGGCAGCATAGGGCAGGAGTACACCCTGGATGGGATGCCAGTCCAAGGTATGGCACAATACTGGGGTACACTCTGGATGGGATGCCAGTCCATCACAGGGCACAAGGCTGGGGTACACCCTGGATGGGGTGCCAGTCCATCACAGGGCACAAGGCTGGGGTACACCCTGGATGGGGTGCCAGTCCAGCACAGGGCACATATGATCACAATAATAAATTACAGGTCATTTTGAAATGGCGATTAGTCTGACTGCACATTTTGGGAGCAGCTAGAGAATATCCACACAACATGGGAAGGACACCCAATACCACATGCATGGAAGAGCAGCAAGAGTCAAACTCAACCCTGGAGGTGTGAGTCAGCAGTCTACCTACTGATCCACCATGGTACTTGTAAAGAAGCCCTCAGAGCGTTAGCTCAGCCCTGAAACTGTCTTTGGCCAACTAATTAATTAATTAGCTTGAAGAATTAACTATATGAAGCTTTTACAAATTTGACATTTTCTAGCCTTTACAAATCATCCTGTACTAAAGTAAACGCTGTGGAAAAGTTGAGGAAATGTCTGAAGGCCGTTAAATCATTTGTACAGGTCATACTTACTTGGAACGTGTAATAAATTCAAATAGAATTATTATGTCCTGAAGTTGGGAAAACATTTTAATTTTATACCACACAACAGTCAGTTTAAAGCGGACACATAATTTTCTGGAGAGGCCTGCATAGTAATGAAAGTTAGTTAAATAAGCTTATTATTGGTTTAAATGCAATAAATAGAATGATTTATCCTGCAAGAGTTTCCAAGAAGTTGACACAGTGGAAAATATATCTTTGTTTCCTCAACATCCACTGACATTCATGGGAATAATGAAGAAAGAAAATTAGACTGTTTTATGTGGTGATGGGACAAATGAGTCTTCAAAACCTGTGGTGGGTGGGAATATCCTACACTAACCAATCAATGCTAGTGCTAAATGAGGCTTCAAAACCTGTGCTGGGTGGGAGTATCACGAACTACCAATCAATGATGTCACCAGCAATGATTGGTCCAGCTACTCCCATAAAAGAGAGTAACTGGACAGGAACCGGAAGTATTTTAATCAAGCAAGCACTAAGTCAACCTGCGTATTAATTTTTTTCGGTTGAATATTGATATTCTCTTATGTATGTTCTTTCCATCCAACATGTTACAGTTTAAATTAATCCTCCATATAAAACTCTCACTAATATAGCTTTTTTGTAACTGAGAGTAAAATACTGAATACAAACTAAAATGTGGAAAAGACAGCAGAGAGATTAAAGTACCACTTAAAAGCAGATTCTGCTTGGGACTGAGTTATTTAAAAAATGTAATGTGACTGATGATGTAAAGATTATTGATTAACAAGAGCCGTAAATTCATTATCTGGCCAACGTTGCCCTTGATGGAAATGGGAAGAGTAATAGTTACTGTGCAGGTCTGGGGGGGGCATGACGACTGTGTCCAAAAAACGGCATGTCAGCTACAGCCAGCAATGGGGAATGAGATTCCAACATCATCTAGACAAAACCCAACAGCGTTTAAAGACCACTGAAAAAGTTACACAACGTAATTATATTACAAACGATATAAACTGATCCGTTTCTCAATAGTACACAAGCATAGTACACACAGCGAAGCCTAAAATGCTAATTAAGACAGGCAGATAAAGAAGACAGGACTGTGCTTGAGTGAGCCGCCTTCATTAAGCGAAAGGAATGTGGGAAAATGCCATAGTTTCAGTGACCAGAGGGTATCCCACTGAACTGCAGGAAGCCCCCCCCCCCCCATTTCATGCAGCAGTACTCCTGCTCTGTCCTGCCTCCCGGCATACTCCAGGTGCTGCTCAGTACACTTGCAGCCCACTACTGAAAAGGCCCACTTCCTGTCACCAGAGACGTAGCGACTCTCGCTGCAGCAGTATCAAGCCCATCACCTTACTCTGAAGCTGCTGGCTGATTAATGGGAGATTTTAACCCGTACCGAGGTCTGCTTCCTGCATGCCGTACTGGGTCCTGCTCACACACTCCAGCTTTGTTGTTATAAGCTGGTTGGCTGTAATTAATTCCCACCACTTTTAATTGCTGTGCCTCTAGAGAGATGAATATAATTATAAATGGAAAAAAAAAAAAAAAAAAAAACCTTTGTCTAGCCAGATGGATTTCATACAAAAAATTCTAAAAAAAAAGGAACAAATCGACTGCATTGGAATGTCCCAGCTTAAAATTTTAACTTATCTTGCTGATAATTTTGTTTTTGGCAAGACAATTACAGAACAGTGTGGCACTGAAATACCATGCGGCACAAGATTTTATGGTAATTGCAACATTAAATGACAAACAACCAGTGTGACGAGTCTGAAGGAAAAAAAAATAAAAATATAAAGTCTAGCTAGAGTTTCAGAATGAAACCACACACACTTATGTCACTAGGTCTGTTTACACAGTCACAAGGAGCGTTAAATTAGAGAATCACGAATGTTCGAAAATTCTCTCTTCTCAGCCACGCAGCCGTGGAACAGAATTTGGGCGGGACCATTTACCTTAGTGAACATCGGCTTCCCATGCTGAGTGACCATGGTGCACTGATCACAGTCCACGGTGATGCACGAGTTGTGGAAGGACTCCTTGGAGTGTTTGAGGACGTAATGCAAGTCGGTGACGCCGCCCTCGAAGACAGTGCTGAAGTAGCGAGGGATGAGTGTCCTCCCAATGGCTGCGGGAAGCACAAGGGGAAGAATTACGCTGAGAACTGCGCATTGCCATCAAACTGAAATCACGGAAATGTCCCTTTCTGACGCTGATAGGAAACGGGGACTGGAGACAATCTGTAACTCCTGGCAGTCTTTCTGTGATAGATTTTGGTTGAACCAATAACTCCTAGCCATTTTACTGTGAAAGACTTTGGTTGAGGCTGCAATCCTCACGTCAGGCCAAACTGAAGTCTCAAAGGTCTCAATTAGCAATATGTCAATTCCCTAAGACTGCAGTAAATGTTATTGTATGTCCTACAGCTGAGGATCATATGGTTGAGGTCCAGGAGAGAAAAAAAGCAAGATTATATGAAGAGTCTGAGTTTCTGGCCTGGGGTAGTAGAACATTAGGATTTCATCTATTTGATCTTGCAATCTAGGTCTGATCTTCTCATGGTTATTACCTGACTGCTTGAAGGCATTGCATGATTGCATACTAAATCAGCCACGGGATCATGTCAGTCTATACCCAGAAGGACAATTATACGCTTGTTATATTGTGTAAATATCACACTTTAACTGGTAATAATTCTACTTAGCACAAGATAGATTTTAGATTAATATATCTGACCCACAAATTAGTAATTATTTTTTTATAATAACTCATATGTATGTTTATTTCTATATGTTTTGCAGACCTCCATCCATCCTCTCAAATTCTATATGGTTTAACCAGTACCGTGCTGACTGAGCCTGGAGCCCATCCCAAGATGCACTGGGGTGGGGGCTGGGAAGAGCCGAGACACACATTGTGGGTGATTAGCCTAACTGCATTTCTTTGGACTGTAACTGGAGCCTGGAGTTCTCAGTGAAAACCAACATAAGACAGGGACAACATGCAAACTCCACACATGCAAACCTGCGGCTGGGAATCAAGCCCACAGCCGCAGGTATGTGAGGTGGCAGTTTAAAGTCACCACGACACCCCAGTTTTGGAACGTTCACACAGGACTCAGTGGTCTGCGGCTTTTCTTTTTTCTTGAGCACAGAACTGGGAGAACAAAGCGATGGTGATGAGTTTGTCTGTAATTTACCAAGTCTGGCGCAGCTAAGTGTACAGACCCAGTGGGTGCCAGTCCAAAAGCTGGGGGGGGGGGGCTGCTAAAGTGGGAAGGGTGCTGGCACTGGAAAGGGAGCGATGTTTACAGAGGCACACCTGACAGCCCCTCAGGAAGGTTCCGGAAGCTACACATGGCAGGCCGCCGGCAAACGGACTGGAAAATCACTACAGCGGGTGAAGAAGAAAGCGGGAGGACAGCGTCAATCTCACGACCGTTACCTTTTGATGGCCGACCTGTGGTTCTCCTAAATATTTATTGAGATGGTAAACAGTTTTAGCAACTCATACATATTAATATTCTCTTCCCCAGACTGTGGGTCACATGCTAATAAGAGAAATTCCACCATTTGGTGTTTTGGACTCATTCTGTCCAAAACGTCTTTAGATTTCATTGTATATTTGCTCTTTTTGATGCAAATATATTGGCTTGTCCATTTGTACGGCATTAGCATTTATTATCAAATCTGAATTTGTACTCGTTTCAGCTGTCCAAGATCATTTCAATATATATTTTTCCACTATTTTATTATACATGAACTAGAGGATGAAAAACTGTATATACTGACAATGAACTATAAAAATATGTGCAGTACTTATAATTAATATGACTAAAAATTACCAGTCATACATTACTTTTATTATTAGTGTCAGAATTTGTACAAGGCTGACCCAAATGTCAGGCTTTATTCCGATATTTTGGTAAATGGAAAAAATTAAAAAATGACATGTCTTAAACTCTAAAACCTGGCAATGATTCTGAATGGTCACTAATTTTCTTCTTGTCCCTGAATATTTCCTATTTCTCTTTTATTTGAATCGCAGTCTGCTGACTGGACCAGCACCAAAAAGGCTCACTCAGGAGAAGAGATTACCGCTCGCCTCTTTTAGTAAACAATGAACACAACATATGCTGCAGAAGCAACGCGTATCCAAACACGCAATGTACAAATAATTAACGTCGTGTTAATTAGTCACATTAATTTATTCTGCTTTGCGCAATGGTTTGCAATGAGTTCTCAGGAATGGTGCCAGCAGTTCCGAGCCAAGAGACCGTGAAATTTTACAGGAATACCATAGTTTGTAGGTCTTGTGCATGGGCAGCGAGCTGTGGGGGACCCCACAGGCTAATGGAGCAGCATGGTGTGACATGGAAGGGGGGGTGGCGGCCTGCCCAATGGTGCACAACTGCTACAGTCAAGCAACTGGGGTGTCATAAAGGAGGGAATGTCTTTGGGAATGTCTCCATCACTAACATACCATTTCTAACAAACACCTAATATATTTTGACTGATTGTTGATATCCTTCTACCAGTAGTGACGGTGGGAATGTACTGTATCTGTGGCACACTGGACATGATAACTGGTTGCTCAGGGATAAAAGATCCAGGGATCATCTTTGGAGGGAAGGTGTTGAGATCCAATCTGGAGAAATTCCTCAATGTTACTGCCCATGCTCAGAAAGATTCTCATATCCCGAATACCTAGAACCCTTGCCTGGTTCTGTTTTGTGGACCCCAAGAGAAGAATTTAGTGCGACCTCTGTATACCTCTGTTTCCTTAAAAAAACAAAATCAGTAGCATGCAGATGAGATTCACAATTTTATTCACATTTCTCAGATCACAGCTCACCGAAGACTAGTGATAAAAACACATCTGTACCTAGACTTGGAAAAGTTTCACCTTATCTCCACTTCTCATGGGGACATTTTGGAATGAGATTATCATCACTGCTGACCTCAAATTTAATTAATCTCCGTTGTAAATATCAATAATTTATCACATGGTTCAATAATATCTCATTTTATATCTGTTTTTATGCTTTTGATGGCTGCTCCAGCAATGGTAGGTTGAAAAATTAGGATACACAGACTATTTCTTGGACGAAACACTCACAGTAAAGTGCAAACCAAAAAAAACAACAGTTCCTCTGATATAACACGTGTAGCAAGGTACCTAACTTGAATTTCCTTTGAAAAAACACCCAGGTTTACTAACAGATACAGCAAAGAACTGCAAAGCTACTTCACTCTGCTAGGAGCTCCTGACTGAACATTCCATCTGATGGCTGTGCGCATATAGAAAGCTGACCCTTCCCTGGAATGTATCGGGCTCAGAACCAGGCCCTCCCTGGGGGAACGGAAGCGCTCAGACTCTACCCAAGCAGCACGGTGAATTATAAGCACCGGTGATTCCTAGCTACAAAGTTCAGTGGGCCAGCGACTGAGGTGGAACTTAAAAAAATTAAAAATAAAAAAAAAACCCATGACCCTGTCCAGAATAAGTGGTTGGAAGATAGATGGATGGATTTCTTTAGAACCCCTACAGGACTGAGGCTTAAGTAGCAGCATGGTGCCGGTATCCAGATGGTCAGAAAACAGAGGATTATCTGCACAGGTGTACTTTAAAGCTGCTCATTCATTTGTCTGTCCCACCAGTGTACAGATGCATCTGCTGTCCAATGACGCGAGGACTTGTTGCTTACGTTCCTAGCCCGTTTCTTTAATTTGACAGTAGAGGTTTCGTTAAATACTCCTGAAAAAGGAACAGTGCAGCAAATCGACAACTAGGCCGACAAATAAATCGGAGAATGTTTAAGTAATATGCCAGAGTTCAACCCGAGGAAAAACAAAAGGCCTTAGAATATAGAAAATTCTATTGTCCGAGCACATTGGGCAATAAAACTCTTTTAGAACCAACATCTTCAGCTGCATCAGCAGTTTTCTGCACTTACAGGCACAAACATTGTAAAACGTGTTGTTGCAAGGTCACATAATCAAGTCAAGTTAAAAAATGGACGATTCCCCCCAAAGAAAGCATAAACAATTCATTCAGTTCTCGTTTATTGAATTTTCAACTACACCGTATAAACACTCTGGGCAGTGTATAGAAACATTGTCCCTGGTCTGTAATACTTGGACCAACATTTTGCATTCACATTCTGTTTCACAAAACATTGCAGTGGAACAAAATAGGAATGAAAAACATTAGAGATGGTAGTGTGAAATCTGATGTGATCTATTCCATTAGAAGTATTTATATGTAGTCTACACAAGCAGGTTGGTGCTTACAAAATCTACCAAAGCCAAAAATCAAAATTAAAAAATACTCCACTGTATTTCCTCAGGTCACACTCAGCTATCATTGTTAGCATGAAGTATTAAAATTTCCTCCAGACCTCTACTTTTCTCACATTGCGAGGGACTGCATATAGATCCAAAACTATATGGGAAAAAGCCTTCGGAATTCAGCCCCCGAGATCAGGAGTCGTGAATAGGGAGGGAATTACAACAATTGCCGAACTTTCTTTCTCCCTGATTTTCAGTAGGGATTCCACAAAAACAAACCCACCCAGTCTGCTGGTAATTATGTCTCCAGGGAACTCCTCTCTCTAGCCAACGCCTCCCTCGCAACTTGGAACGGCAGGTGCTAAAAGAATTTTTTTAGTATTAGTTGGTGAGTTACAATAACCGTGTTAACCGAAAGTTACACAGCTGGGCAATATGGTTAGTTTCTGGGATGTTAATAAAAATATTCTGTACTATCTACTTATTTTAAAAATTAAAACTCACAGCAGTCTTTCTGAAAGTTAGCATTATCTTCATTGTCTTGACATTACACAGATATGTGACTGTGGATAGACTATCGAGGATTGTGGGTTAGATCCTACCCTGTTTGTACCCTTTGTGAGTTTCCCATTTTTTTTGCATGGGTTACCCAAATACTGGGGATCCCACCCACAGCTCAAAGATGTCTGGTTCTGGTGAATTGGGGTCTCTTAACTGCCCGTAATGTGCCCCCTCTACATTTTTGTTTCGATGTCCTGCACAGGGTGTACCTGGCCTTGCCCCTCAAGCATACTGAGGCAGTTTCCAGGAACCTTGGACAGAGTGGTTAATTAATCAACCACCCCCCAATTTAATGAAGAACAAATAAGGAAACTCCCTAAACATCAAACTGTGAAAATAAAAACCTTGGTTGCCACCGAAAGGGCGTACTTCAATATTTATAGTTGTCGCATATATGGTAAGAAATTACAGCTTGGGATCCAATACAGAATACATATGATATCCCTGTGAATACTGATGTCATTTCTAATGACTGTAAAAAACCTCCAGTGTTTAATCCAGTGTTGTATTAACACAGCTGGATATGACACAGTGACCCAGGATTGATCTGAGTACCGGGAAAGCTATTGAAGGCAAATGGTTGTGTGTGTTATTTTAATCGGGGTCTGACTGAGATGCTCTAAGTATTAATATTATACAAGGAAGCGCAGGTCCCAAAACACACACACACACACACGCACACGCACACCTCTCGTACACACAGAATTGAATTTTGATCATTATTGCTCCTGGCATAAAATATTCATCAGTTATAAAAGATTAATTCTTTCTGTCTCTTTTCCAGGCATCATACACAGTTTTAACACACTGCGTGTGCAGTTTTTCCATACATGTCTATTTAGTGTTTAATGCTTTGTGAACAATGTTTATCCTGTAAAGGTAATATTTAAAACCAGGATTCTGCTGGATCTGTGTAATTTTCACACTAAACACCCTTTGAAGAGAACACAGCGACTGGCAGTCAAGAACATGTTTTGAGGGAACAGAGACTGCTGTCAATTCAAATTTCATTTTTTGTTTTACAACTCAGCATCAGAACAGCTAGAGTGTCACAGTAAACCTAAGATCATTTATGCAGAAGCCTGAATCATTCAGGCAGACCACACAGAGGCTGATTTGATTTAAGACTCAATCTAGGGCCCGGACACAGAGATGTAACGTTCTTACACAGAGATCTGTAGACCAACATGCCTTATTTTGTCTATCAAATCAATGCAGAGCAGTGTGGAATGGACCTGGCTTCGATTCTCCACTGCATTCTAGGGTCCTGCTTGGCCATCTCAGTGATCCGCCCAGTCCAACATGTCAAAAGGGAGTAGATATTTCAGCAAGCAAAAAATAATGTCATCATGGCTCGGGAAATCCTACTTGGTAGGTCCGAGTAGTATAGACGGAGTTTGCAGAAATTGTTACTATTGTAATTACTCTACAACTGTACTGAAAAACAAAAAGCATTTTTTTTCATTCTTCTATCTAACTTCAAAAACCACTTATCCAACTGAGGGCCAAGGACCCAGCAAACAGGCTGCAAGGCCAGACCGTAATATTCACATTCATTCATTCTTTCATAATACGCTAGATACTGTTTGGAGCCAGAAGTGAGCCTGATTCTGCAGTGAGTCTTTGGAGTGGGAGGGGGTGACCCAGAGGAATCCCACATTAACCCTAACATGACTCCCCAGTGAGTCTTTGGAGTGGAGGGGGTGACCCAGAGGAATACCACATTAACCCTAACATGACTTCCCAGTGAGTCTTTGAAGTGGAGGGGGTGACCCAGCGGAATCCCACATTAACCCTAACCTGAATTCCCAGTGAGTCTTTGGAGTGGGAGGGGGCAACCCAGAGGAATCCCACATTAACCCTAACATGACTCCCCAGTGAGACTTTGAAGTGGAGGGGGTGACCCAGAGGAATCCCACATTAACCCTAACATGACTCCCCAGTGAGTCTTTGGAGTGGAGGGGGTGACCCAGTGGAATCCCACATTAACTCTAACCTGACTTCCCAGTGAGTCTTCGGAGTGGGAGGGGGTGACCCAGAGGAATCCCACCTTAACCCTAACCTGACTTCCCAGTGAGTCTTTGAAGTGGAGGGGGTGACCCAGAGGACTCCCACCTAAGAGTCAAAAGACTGTGTGGGATGTGGTGACACCTTCTAACCTTCAAACATAGGGTCGTGAGGCAATACTACAACTACCTGAGCAGCTGGGCGATCGATTCAGATTCATCACAGGACAAAAAAATCTACCATTTTTAAATTTCACAAGTTTTCTCTGGTACCTTGGCTACCACAATATCAGGACAGACAGGTGCTGGTCCGCGCGTCCATGCAGGCCTTGTTTCACACCTACTTTGGCCCCTCCATCAATCTCATAGTGACTGCTGCTCAGTTCCCTCACCCTAAACGTCCACGGGGAGTGACATCACACATCTTTCCTGTGACACACATGAGGTCTTCTAACGATAAGCCCAAAAACACGCCCTAGAACTCCATGCAGCTTCATGCTGAGATCGGTCCAAATAAATACTTCTTCATTGTAAATCTCCATGTGGGTAAGTGAAGCCGGTTGAGATACACGATCCGCACACAGCGGAAGCCATCAACCCACACGGGTGTCATATGACATGGTGCTGCTTGACATCGAGGCTTGCTTTGATTAGGGATTATCAGAGGTGACACTTTGTTACGTCATTGATCTCACGACAGGAGTCAGAGTTGAACTCAATTAGAGTGAAATGCAAGCAAAGCAGAGCTGCTATGTAAACAACCAAGGTCAGGCTTTAATTTTTTTTACATATATTTAGAATTTTTCATATTCTCTCACTGCTTCTGGTTTTACTGCTACAGAACAGAAATTGTAACATGATAACAACATCCATCCATCCATGCATCCTTCATAACTGCTTATTCAGTATCAGGTCGCAGTGTAAGCTTGGAGCGTATCCCAGGAAACAGAGGGTACAAGACAGGGGACACCCAGGATAGGATGCCAGTCCTTCACAGGACACAGACTCACACAGTCAATCAATCACTGAGGGGAATTTGGTTACGGGTGTTTGGCCTGCAGGAGGAACCTGGAGGAAAGTCAAACCCCTATCACAACACTAGTACGTGTGTTTTAAACTGGAAACAAATGTGAATTCATCACATTACTGAGAAGAACAGTAATAACTACTACACCAATAAGGCTAATGACACAGCGTGTACCACTGACCTAACTTCCATTAAAACCCATTTTGACTGAGCGCATGGTCATCTGGAGACACTGGTTTGACAAATATGTGCATCACTTGTATTTTTATGTTCTCTATCCAGCCATTAGTAAGAAAGATTAAGGCACCCAGTGCTATCAAATTAGCATAATTGTTTCCATCTAAATTAAATGTCTTGTTTTTTTTTCTATAAATGCTTTAGACAATTTTAGTAACTGGCTGAGTTGCTTAAGTGTAATGCGTGTAATATTCTTCACAAAAACCGTATAGATGCCCACCACAAAACCCAGATGTTGAATGACACAGTGCTGGAGAACAAAAACAAATAATTTATCAAATTTAGACAGATGAACCCTTAACTTACCAAGCAGGCAGAGCAAATCTGGGCTAGTAGATGAGAACAATTAATTCCCAAGGAGGGCTATACCATTCTGTCATGGCACTGAAATGAATAAATTACCATTACTCTCTTAAGGCTTAAAAGTTAGGGGTCAGTCCACTGCTGCACTATGTGATTCTTCGACATGAAATAACAGAGTAATCGGTTTCGTACTTCAGTAACCATGCGGCTTGGTGCACTCTAGCAAAGCACTACCGATGCTGGGAGTCGGTACTGCTATCGCCAGACCTCTGCGATCAGGCAGCTGTCGTTTCCTCTATTGTCCAAGCAGATCAGGCCAGTTCACCTGGTTACTGTACCAGTTTCTACCAGTTTACACAGATGGATATCTTACTGGAGAGATTCAGTAGCTCTTCAACGGCTTTACAGAAAAGTTTATTGACCTTGGTGACCACAAGGTTATTAGGCCAGGTTCATTACCCTATCCACTGTCCCTCAGTGTTTGATTTATGCTTATTAAGGGTTCTTCAGAAAATGGTGTTTATGTCTACTGGCATATGGTAATTGAGGATATTTTATTGCTTGTTATATAATAGTGGAATTTATGATATATGTTTCACTGGGACTTGGTATGCTAATAATAAAGCAACTATACCACTGTAAAGAAATAAAAACGTTAATTCCTTCTGTTGTTGCTCGAAGTACAGATTGATTTTGTATATTTTTGTTTATAACAGAGTGAGGCTTGTTCAAACAACCAATAGTGTTTCACTGCACATGCAAAAAAAAAAAAAAATAAAATAAAATTAGCAAACTGTTAGATGACTACATTACACTAAATGCAGAAGCAAATCTGTTACACGAGGGAATACATTAAAATGATAAATGTTCATCTGGAGAAAATAGCCAGCAAGATGGTTAATTAATTTTCTTATTCTGCTGGAGGCATTGGTGTCCTAAGTATTTTGTCTGTTGTGCAGTAATTAAAGCGAAAGCGTAAAATATACCGGCTTAATTGCTTTTAACCATTTTTGTGGATTCCGACACTACCTCACGTCCGACTTTATGGGAGTGTTTAAATGTTTTACTGCGTTTTCTAGTGAAAGACACAAAAAGTGGTACGTTCGCCTAATGAAGAGGAAGACAGAATCTTGGTGAAAACAGGCTTCCCGTCACACGAATCCTGACCCCTGTCTTTTGCCAAATGAAGCATGCATTTCTCAGCTGCCATGCAGAACCCTGACCATAAAGAACAAAACTCCCTTACACCCATAACCGAATATTCAACCCTAAGTACAATTATTTATTTAATAATCACTGTTGTCCAAGAAGGCTTTGCCTTGCTTAAAGCCCCAATGCTGGTACGGTTATTATGCCAGTGGCCATATTTGAACCGACAACCTCCCAGATATGGGCACAGATCTCCAAACGATCCATACCGTCTCCACATGTTATCAGCAGATTCCAGTGCGGTGCGTATTTAAACACCAAAACAATACTACGCCGTTGCATTATGTGAAGAGGTGACGCGTATATCTAATGTGTTTTTAACAAGCCGCCACAAACGGCGAAGGGAAGCAGAGCATAGAAAGCATTAACGACTTTCTGCTTGCTTAACGCTGTAGGTACAGCTCTTTAAAGTAGTGCTCCTATCTGCAGCTTCTGCTGCCTGGAAGCAGCGGAGGAGATAAATACATACCCTCCGAGGGAGGGGGAAAGCAGCCAGGAAGGCTGGAGATGAGGGGGATGGGCAGACACGAGCTGAGAGACCGACCTCGGTATGCGCTGGGAGAAATTCCCAGCATCCAGTGGGCCATCAAGTTCACAGATAGAATTCGGCTGATAGAATCTACCAGCAGACTGCAGTGCACCCAAACGATTGATTTTTACCTTACGGATAACAAGTGCTTTAAAAGACAGCATGCCGACTGTATGTTTGGATAGATGTTTTTGGAGATAGCTGCATGACAACAAACATTAAGGTTGCCAAATGTTAGATATGAGAGCAGAAATCCCTACAATGCACCCCAGGCCACAGACCATCGCAGCTGCTGTCTTTTACAGGCTTCTGGCACCCGAATCAAACTCATGTCCTGTGGGTGCCCTGGTCAAACATCTCAATTATTAACCTTCCTGCTTTAATTGAGCTATTGTTTGAATGGTCTGAACTATTTAAACCACATAAGAAAAGCACTCTAGGCTCACACTCATTTTGGTCCTGTTTAACCAGATTTGTTTAACAATATAAGAGATCCACAGCTTATAATACACCCAGCTCCCTTGTAGTTGACTGACTGTGAAATTAATTTGCACTGAACTTTTATTTATCAATTACTAATAGCTTAATTGTTCAAGGTCTAAAAATGACTAATAAAACGAGACAAGGTGAAAATTGTCCATAATTTTGAATGTCTATACTTCTGCCATTTCAAATGTACTAGGGAATTACAACACATCCACAAATAAGATGTTCGATGTAACGTGAAAGTCATCCAGGAGGCTGGAGAACAACAGTTTAATAAAATCTCTGATGGAATGAAATCCAGCAAGCTCTCTGAACCACAAGGACTGGAGTTTGGCATCTTTACCTTACAGGATGTACAGTCCGGAGTAAAGACATATTTAGGCTAATGCCTATAAAGTGATTATATTTAGCTTAATGCCAACCTAAACCTACAGGAAAAGCCCACTCACCACAGAACAGACATTGCACGTTCATGCAAATCCCCATGTGACTCAGTCAGCTGTCCTGTTGCCATGGTGAGAGAAGCATTACAAGGAATGACCACATCACGTCTCTGACTAGCTAAATAACCGCAAGTATGACAATGGGCTCTGTGCTCCAGAGGTGTGTAGACTTTACTAAACAAGACAAACAAACAAAAAAAATCAATTTAAAAATTGTCAAGCACTGCTTCTGCATCACAATCTGAATGCCCAAAAAATGAAGATTTTTTTAAGAGAATACATGTTCTTAGCCATGTTGCCCATATTTTGTAAGATTATATAGATACATGAATAATTTTATGAATATGGGACTTCAACAGCCAACCAGACAACATCGTATCAACGTGGTACCTGGGGTAGCGAGAGTTTTAGTTGTGCAGGTAATACGAACAAACTTATTTAAATAAAATCTTCTCTATGATTTCCATAAATTGCAAATGCCCTGTCACGGATGTCACAAAGGAGGGAGGTGTGGATGCACGTGCAAGTGAAATATTGTTGTTTAATAACAAAATGAGAGAACACAACCACTGGGCTCTGCCCTAATGCAAGGGACAACGAAAATCATCAACTCAAAGAGAACAAGGCAAGAATGGGGTTACAATGACTAGGGAACCAGGAGCTGATGAACATACTGACAGTAACATTAAATAACATACGGAAAACACAAGGGGGAAAATGTGGACTTCAAAAGGAACAGAAGGGACACATGAGGGCAATCAGGGCAAGAATAGTTAAACCAAATAAGGGAAAGGAGGGAACAAGACATGACGGGCACACATAAAACGCTGGCCCGTACTCTGGGGGCCTGGAGCACCGGTGTTGCTGTGACACACCCATAACAGTCCTCAAACACATCTTTACATTTTCCGCCCCCCTCTGTAAACAATTTTTCCACTGCCCTTCGTATCGCCATCAACTTATGCAAACTCTTTCCACTGTAATTATATAAGGTGATGGCACCTCCAGGTTTCACAGGAATCCACATTATTCTGCATGACGCCGACAGGCTGACCTGGCGAGAAAACGCCACAGAGTCATCATTTCCACCTGAGCTGTAGGAATTCACACTGGGCCATTATGCCATACTTTCAAGGGAAGGGAGTGGGATGTGAACCTACATCCCACCTGTAAGGTATATTCGCTTTATTCCTTCCTCTGGAATAAGGGCCCATTTGTGATCACCTTAGCTTTTTGTCTCCACTGACAGGAATAACCGAGCATGAATCGGCTACGATTAATCTCAGCTGATGGTGAATGCCAACAGGAGAGATGCGTGCAAAACTCTGAATGAATTGATGTCAAATGCTTAATGAGAGTCTAACAATCCAGAGATTCTAATGCACATCTTCACGTGAAGATTAACAGCTATATACACGATGTTCTCCAAGAATCCCATGACGTTCCATTTTTAGGAGAAAAAACACCAGAAAAGGTAAAATGAAGCCCCTCCGCTCACGCACATATACAGTAACCTTTTCCTGATAAATTACTCTGACTTTTACCATGAAGTATCATTTACGGTATTTTCCCATTTAAGCTGCAGCAATCAAAAGTATGCAATTAACCGACCATGAACTTTACACTAGACTCATACAATATTGCCATTTCCTAATATGTTTGGCATGAATTTCAAACTTTCATTATAGACCATAGCCCTGTGTCCCCCATCTCTACAGATACATTATCTATGTTCTGTAGAAAGATAGAGCTACTAAAATTAACGCAATACCCACAGAAGCTACAGAAATAGCTTCAAAATATCTGATGAATCTCCCATAAACCCTCCAGAAGCTCCAATAATTGTTTATTTGTCTCAGTATTCATATTCTAGCTTTTCTGTTGGTTCAAATGGTGGTCCCTTAAAGTCATGCCTTTCCCTGCTGCTTCCATAAGCGGCCATCAGACCGTAATGTATTCAACTGGAAAAGCCTGACGAGAAATTCTAGGCAAGGTTCTCTCTGTTCGGTGTTGGCTCTTTAGAGAACCAGCCTATATAATTTTGGAATATGCAACGCAAAAAAAAAAATGAGCTAATTTCTTTAGGGTCCCCCACAGTCTGTGGTACATTACCTTAATAACCTTTAGCTGTTCTGTATTCTCTTACCTTTCAGTTGCACAGTAAACTTACAAAGCCCCAGAAACATACACTACTGATAACCCTGCACTCCCAGAAGCATTTTAACACCCATAGTGTGGTGGATATGCTTGAATGAAGGTGAATTACAGTGACTCAGTTATTCTACAGTCCATTTAGTTAATTCTAACAAACAAGCTGCAGATTAAGGAAAGGGGGAATGGCTTAGCGGATCAGCAGAATGTCATGTATAAACAAACATTGTTAAATACGTCAGACTTCACTGCCATATGTAGGCTATGTATGCATGCAATACCAGGGCAGCACAGTGGCTGAGTAGTTAGCATGTCTACCTTACAGCAAGAAGGTGCTGGGTTTGAGCCTCATGCCAGACAGGGGAATTTTTGTGTTGAGTTTGTATGTCCTCTCCATGCCTGGGTTTCATCCAGGTATTCTGGTTTCCTCCCACATTCTAAAGACATACAGGTTAGATCAATTGGCTACTCTAAATCGTCCATAGGTGTCAGTGTATATGGGTGTTTGTCTCTGTGTTGGCCCTGCAGTGGATTGGTAACCTGCCCCAGGTGTAACCCTGCCTCTTGCCCAAAGTCAGCTGAGATTGGCTCCAGCTTCCCCATGACCCTAATAGATAAGCAGTATAGAAAATGGATGGATGTATATGATACCAAGGCAATTAGGGCAAACACAGCAGTGGAACAGGCTAGTTAACTTAGACTGATCCCACACTGTTTATTTAACTAGTTTCTGACTACATCTTCTCCAAACATCCCCTATCACTCTAATGCTGGTGCTGGAGGCCCAATGAGTGCAGATTTTAAGTCTACCTTGCCACTTTAGTGTTTGACTAAACAGGACTGAGCTAATTCAGCCTATTTTACTCATTGGGTTATATTGCCCACCCCCTAAACACCCTTCACCCCGAAAGCACCAAAGACCCACGAATGCTCTCCCTAGTGTGTGCCACTCTACACCTTGCCCACCATGCTTTGCGCCAACCTAAACACCACCTTTGTGTCACGGGTGCCCAGGCAACAGCAAATATCGAAGGTCCGTCCAAAAGGAACTCTACTTTCTCCCCTGAATAAATGTCAACATTCCTCAGCGAGGCTTCAGAAGGTCATTTAATACTTGCAACACGATACGTATGATAATAAGACAAAGGAGGAAGAACGGAGCTAGATCAGACGGGAGATCATTTCAAAGGAGATCGTTTTTATTTTTTTGCTTATGACAGTTGCCCATTTATGATGAATTCAGATAGCCGTGTTTGCCTAATCTGAGTTGGCAGAGGCTTTTATTAAAAACACACAGATTCACAGTAAACAATTAAAACAAAGCACAGTGTGCACACACACACACGAACACGCACACACACACGGTGCCCTCATGCCACACAATGCTATGGCACAGCCACTGTGGCAACAATTTCCAAGGTGGTGAGCCTGCTGTGATATCATGGACTGCTGACTGCTCAACACAAAACACAACCCATGAAAATCTTGGCCCAGTGCCATTTCTGAAACGTAGAAAAGTTAAAAACAATCACAAACTAAACTTCAACTGCCGCACACTTTACGCACTTTTGTAGCCTGAAGTGTATCTCAGACAGCTTAGGGCACAAGGCGAAAGACACCCTGGATGGGGGCGAACTCATTGCAGGGCACAGTCACACACGCATACACACACCCGATCACACTATATGGGCAATTTAAACATGCCAATTAACCTACGTATCGTGAGTCCTTGGACTGTGGGAGTAAACCAGAGTACTCAGAGGAAACCTGCGAAACATGGGGAGAACATGCAGACTCCGCACACACAGACCAGGGGCAGGATTCAAACCCGAACCCTGGAAGCATGAGGCAAGCACTGAGCCACTGTGCTCCGCTCCAAAACAAACAACACACATATAATGTTTCTCTTTTGAGAAGGTAAAATACTGTCTCTTATTTTCTCTATACCGCCTGTTACTGAAAATTCATAGACATCTATTCTTGTCACGTATCGCCATCACATAAATTTTACCACGATGCTCCTCGACACGTGACAGGGAAGCCCAAGCACTGGAGGACGATCGTGCCAAGACACGCGAGGAGCGACGGTGCGAAAGAGGTAAAGAGGGCGGAGTTACTGTATCGCTTCGGTCCGTCTTCCAGGCAGAATGACAGCGTCAACGTGGCGTCGTCCTCAAAGAACTCCGTCGAGAAGGCATCCCACCAAAGGCTGTCACTCTCCTGAAATGATGAGACAAATTGGGAATGACACAGTGTGGTGTTAGGAAGATGGGTAGGCACTTATCAAATCTTATCCCCCCCACCCCTGACAGCTTATATGACCACATATGATATAAATTATCAATCACAAAAAAGATATATAAAGTGCATTTAATTATTCATAGGAATCAATAAAGGCATGCTCACTATAGAAGTTTCTACTGCTCAAAATGATCATTTTGGTCAAACTCGTAATTTACCTCAAACCATGTAGAAAACGGTGAACTATACTATCCCCAACAAATGCTTTAAAGTCATCAATCATTTAATTAGGTGCTGATTAATTAGAGAATGGCACAAAATGGTGCAAAGACTTTTTGGTTGATCCCTCCATCTCAGCTGCATTTACAAAGTATCCCTAACTCAAGTTAGCGTGTCTGACAGTTCACCATATTGTCAGCTGAGAATACCATTTTCTCTATAAGTCATCGTGATCCTTACATGTGCACAAGCTACTGAAAACATATACGCAGACATTCTCTCAAGTCATCTCACTTTTAAATTGTCATCGAACAGCAGGGTCTACTCTAAGTTCATAAACTTCACAGCAGAAATCAATCCCCGTCTTCACACATCACAGACGTTTAAACATTCCCTGAGGCCATTCTGTGTCATCTAATAGGTGTAGCAAAAGCTTGCCCTGAGTTCTACAATCTTGAAGTTGCAAGTGTAATACTTAAACAAGAAACAAACTTCAAGTCCTTTTGGAAGAAAGCAAGAAGCAAGTGGTATCATACAAACACTGTAAATTCTACAATTCCACCATGCTGCAGATAAACTACTGGCATCCCATCCAAGGTATACCTGAGTCCAGTGCCCTACGCTGCCTGGGATGGACTCCAAGCACCCAGACAACCCTTGACACCGATATGTAGCTTGAAAATGGACGGACGGTGATACACTACAGCTGGTGTCTTGTGTCCGGCAGTACACACACAGGCTAAACGCTGCTCTTCATTACAGGACCGTGAGTGCAGAGTCGCTTTCACACGGAGGGCCAAGCCAGACAGCAGCCGTGTGTAGAGCTGCATTTCCATGACTTGGCGGAGAGCCCCAGCACTGCCAGCTGTTTGCGATTAATGCTGCAGATGGACAAGCTGGCCCTTTAAGAAAGGCTAACCCCACACTCTTACTTACAGCACGCGCACCACAGCTCGGCAACGAGACTGATGCATGATCAGAGCTAAAAAAGATGCCACACGGGAGAAAAAAAAAGCACACATGAAAGAGTGAGGCAAGACAATTGAAAGGTGACGGAGACTCCAGAATGCCTGAAAAGGTCTTCATGTTCGTGTTCCAGTTAGTCAAACTCAGTCGTCCTTCTCGTGTGACTCAGGATGGTCGTGGACTGGTGACATCCTCGCCAGTCTACTCAAATTCGCCCAAAAAAAGCATTTGCACTCTCGGCTCCTCCGTCTGTCAGGCCGTGACTGACACCCCGTTCTGACCCCCAGCCGTTTCGCTTTGAACATACAGACTGTTTCCCACAGGCACATCAATTCAAAAATGAAAAAAAAAGCGCTACTGGATGTAAAAAGTTAAAAAATGATCCTCGACCATTTCATCTTATTAAAAAACGTGCAAAGACACACCACAAAAGCCCATTCGCGCCCAAAGATGCAATGTACACAACAAATATGTGTGCGTCAATTTGAGAAGGTGATACGATGGAGGATGAATTGATTATCACTATATTATGAAAGGTAAAATAAAAAGAGTGAACTAGTTTAAGCCAGATTTATCTATTGAACAAAGAGTAAACCTATTGGAAAATAAAATTTTCACATGTATGTGACCATCCAGTGCATCTTAGGTATAGAAATGTTGCTATATTTTGGTTTTTTGAGTTTGCAGCAGGCTAATTTTGCTAACAGCCACAGAAATAAAGGTACAGGATGATTTCAAATTTCATTTTGAACCAGACTTTCCTTTTAAGAGGGTGAGTTAGGTTTAATCGGTGTTTTAGAAACCGGTCCTATGAGACTATAGGAAAGTAGTCAAGTATGGTGAATAAAGTAGCCAGAGATCCATGAAGGGCATTGTGAGCAAAACCGTAGAAGTTTAACTGGCATTAGCCCAGAAATCAAGAGGCAGGACTCAACAAAGCCAAAGGGATCAGTAGCAGGCATTAGGACACAGTGGGGTTTGTTCTGGACACTCTATGGCTCAGTGTGACCCGACCGGCATCGCAGCTTGGGGAAGTATGGGGGCACAGACAGCCCCCTCACCGTTTGCAACATAACGACCCAGATAGCCACTGCTGAATACCTGACATAGAGGTGGAAACCAGTAACGACCCAGCTATACCACTAAGCCCCACCTCTGCCTGTGTAATTACACTATAAATACTTCCCTTTGAAATTATTAGCAATTAATTGCAAAGTAGATCATCAGGAACAAGCTGATGCAGTATCTTAATTACAATAAATTGCACTAATCCTAACAATCCAAAGCCTTATTATAATGAGTAACGGCTGTATTTACGGAATGATAAATAACAGGTAAGTCTGTTGTATTTCAGTAATTAAGAACATCACTGAAGGTTGCTCCTTATTAATTACAATAGACCTCATAACTTCTTGCAATTTTTACAATTATTTTAAAGCATTTAGAACATAGTGGTAATAGGAATGGAAGCAACGTGAAGCTTGTTTGGCTCTGGACACGAAACATCTTCACAATTCAAAGTGGGAACTTTCTAGGGATTCACGTTTGTGATCTGCATAAACACCCCCCATCAGAGATGAACAAACTGCACGGAGTGATGTGACGATTTCCGACCCATGAGCTGTCGCCCGGTAGAAATTGACCTTTCAAGTCTGACACAGCCTGACCAGTATCCAGAGAGCTTTGTTCACGTCCCATGTCACATTCTATTTATGTTTGTGTTACATTTCAAAAATACACTGTCTTTCTTCGGCATACTGTACTCACAATGTCCAGAATGTAAGTCTTCCAGGAAGTGTTTCGCTACAATTTGGGTACCATATTTACCTTGCACAGCACAAAAAAGTTACTTAGTAACTAGGTGTAGTCTCTTTAGATATGGCTGTCCAAGTTTTTTTTTTATTTTCATAAGCACACTGATAGCTGTAGCAATAAGTGAAAAAAACAGCAAGTAAGCATACATACAGTTTCAGAAATCAAATTCAAAACACATTTTAAAAAAAGGTGAAAAAATAAAGGCCCTTCAGTGTGAATTAATCTGTACACAAGCTGCTGTTGTGACATTGAGTATGAGTGAAATCCTATTTTCTCGGGGACTTCACCCTGGTAAATCCCTTTAATAGAAAACAACAATCTTCAGAGGAGGCTCTTTTTAACCACAAGAACTGGACGTGAAGTCAAAGAGGGCTGTATATGGGCTATGAGACAGTGTAACACAGAGACAGAACCAGACTGAAAGTGTAAAAACGCGACCTAGCATCAAGGGAAAAGCCGTGCAAATTGTGACCCCCTCGTTTCACCGATCCAGTGAGTCAAGACGCCAGCGAGTCTGTATGACATCTCATGATGATTTCCCATCATGCCCTGCAAAGCAAGACCAGTGCCACAAGCACTGTGTGACAGTGACTATTACTATGAATGGAGGCTTTATGAATGCAGAGGAAAAGAATTCCATTTGTTCAGTTCATGGAAACGGTAAATATGATGAGGAAATGATGTGAATATGATCGAGTCGATATAAAGTATGAAATTAGTATTAAGTTCAGTAAGGCAATCAGTCATAGGCAGTAAGGTAACCGAACTCTCAAAACAGGGAATTCTATTTTATTTGTGCTGCTCATGTTGACAAATTTTGTCCAATGTGTTAAATTCGACAATGTGAAACCCAAAAATATAACTTCAAACTCTACAAGAACGAGCTCCAAATCAAAACCCCCACCTAAGCACAAAAGGGAGTAACCAAAGTAATGGTAAAAAAAAAAACTGGGTCAAAGGCATCTGCACACATTGACCATTTGGTGGGCCTTGAAGAAGTTACAGAAACCCTTAAATACTTTCTTATGAACTACAGGCATAGATGAAGTACAGTACTTTGCAAGACCGCATTTTCCTCTTTCCTTTGATAAGGTCAGGAATCTGTTCCAGCGTCCATATGGAAATGCGTCAAGTTGCTCAGATGAACCTGCACAAACATTCTCACGTCGCGATTCAGCAAATTGATTTTAATGCATCTTCCCTGTCCAGGCAATTAATCAATATGTCAAGGGTCACGGCAAGTAAGATGGAGAAACGCACGCTGAATTAAAAAAAAACTGTGCTCTTTGGGTCAGTACTTTATACCCTGTACCTTTATGCCAGCTGTGATGGGAGCTTAGTAAATTGCCTGCAGTGTGTGTGTTCCCTGCGCTGGACTGGCATTTTGCCCAGAGTGTCCCTCAGCCCTGTGCCCTCTGACCTCTGCACCGTGGGACAGGCTCCAGGTGCCCCTGGCTGGAATCAACGGTTAGACGATGGATGGACAGACATGCCGTCGATCATGACCAGGTATTCATCAGTCAGTGTCCTGTTCTGTGCGATCTATCCACCAGACCACAACCAATCAGAGGTTTACAAAAATCTTAAAATAATAATACATCTGTCAGGCATGGCTGATGCCATGTGTGCAAAATTCTCGCGATATTTATTATTTTAGTATTCTTGCGAAAAACATAACTAAACAACACGCTGACAAAACCAAACTGTCTCCAAACTACAACAACACCACCACACAACAGCTATTTCACTCACAAAATCTTCACTGCGCACACAACATAATGATATCCATCTGACAAGGTTAGGTCTTGCATGTTAATATAACGGAAAAGATAAAAAGATAAATAAAAGGACCATTTGCACGTTTTTCCTGTAGCCAATAAGAAGCCGAGGCGGGGCATCTCGCAAGGCTGCAAGATGTCATAGGCTGGCAGTGCACCAATGTCACGGCTTGAGCCAGATGCACCACAGGTCACTCAGCCATCTCTGTGTGGGGGGACACCGGCAGCCACCATAACAGAGGTGTGTCACACCTTTTATAAGGGCCCATCTGCTCAATTCTAAACTCTACTGCTCCATGCTAATGCTAAACTCCACACACCAGCAACAATCAGGGAGAAGGCTCATAACTGAAGGGTACGATTCAGTGTTTCAAATCAATATCCCCATTCTTAGACGTTGTTTTACTTAAGAAAATCACACCTGACATCACCAAAAATTTAAAGCGTGCTAAGAAATCAACTCTGCTCTGAAAGTTGGTCATTTCGATCATTTAACCATTAGTTAAAATAGACCTCATTTTGTGTTTTCAGGGGGAAGCTCAGGCAAATTGTTAAATTGTGCAAATTTTTAAAGGAGCCTCTGTCTGTCCTGACCTGTCTGCACCTGTATTGTTCCAAAAGCTGCACACATAGCAGTCAGGTCAAATGTTGGATATATCTGACAGAATTTGAATCCAGAATAAAACATAGAACAATACAGATAAACAAGTAGCAAATTACTGCTTTGAAGGGCCTCTGCATTAACAATGAAACATACAAATAAGCAAAACTAAATGTATAAATCCAAATAAAGCAGTAAAGTATGAATGGTAACTTACAAACCGAAACAGAAGAATGAATCGTCGTAATGGACAGGGAGGGTTCTGGAAGGCATGAAATTAATTTTGGGTATTAAAATAGTTTTTAAAGGCCTTTGACAAAATATGCAATAATTAAAAAGGAGAAAGATGGTTATTCAAAGTCATATTTTTCTGGGTGAAAAGAGGAACGGAGTTATGAAGTAATGAAGTTTAAGGCTTCATGTTCCATTTCTCCAAAAGGAACAATCAAATCATTTTTTCCCATCATTATTCCATTGATGTGGTTTCGGCATTACAATTAGTATAAGAGATTAAAAGACAGATACTCCAAATAAAAGCAATTCTTATTAAGTCCATTAAAATCACAACGCTGAAGACAGTCATGTAATCAGTATGTAATCCTCATGTGTGGAGTCTGCCTCTTCTGCTCATGCTGAGCAGTGTTCCCAGAGGAAAGCTGCTCCAGTCCAAAGAGATGTAGTTAGGCAAAGTGGCATCTTTTAATGGCCCATAGTGTGTGAGTGTGTGTAGATGTCCAGTAATGTCCCCATACCCTGTGCTGCCCTGAAAAGGCTCCAGGCTCTCCGGTAACCCTGCTCAGGTTAAGCAGTTAGAAGATTGATGAATGATAAACTGTAGTAGTTAGTGAATGTGCTGTGGGATTAAGCTTAGATACAATACTTTTTAATAATATAATAATGTATAGTATTGTAATAATCCATCCATATGGTCATCTTCCAACTGCTTGTCCTTGTCAGGGTTATGGGGATCTGGAGCCTATCCTAAGCTATTGCAATAATGCTACACAGCGTTTTAATGCATTCAGAGGTATAGTTCCAACTGTTGTCATAAGAAATTTCAGACAGTTAATATTTGCTTTAATTTCTACTGCAGCATCGTCATTTTGTGCTTGTGTTCAATGGTATCATAACTGGCCACATTAACACCCCACTGAAGATGAACTAAGGGATGTCTAATAAGACAGCAGGGAAATATAATCTGAAAGTTCGTTATGAAAGGGACGACTGAGGACGGAGCCCCACGTCACCAGGTCTGTGTCAAACCGGAAGATCATAGCTAACAGGGTAAAGGCCTGTCAAATCCACGACTGAAGGCTAACTGTTGCTCTGTTTTAAGAAAGTGTCCTCCATGGTGACAGGCGCCCCTGTCCCCCACCCCTCCATCTATGAGAGGGACATCAGTGCGCTTCTCCTGCATTTATCGAACAGGAACCTAAACTATCGAAAATACCCCTTGACATTCAGAGTGGCAAAATCCCATTCAGCAAATGTCGTGCTCTTGAAAATAGCAATACCTTTAATTCATAATTCACTTAACCGTACCAATGAACCTGGTATGAAAAATATTGTACTACTACTATTAGTAGTAATAATAATAATAATAATAATCAACAACCACCTAGCAGGTTATGAATACATGACCACAACTGCAAAACTACAGATATTCTAGTAAGTGTATTGACATTGCTTGATTAGATATTATTATTATTATTATTACTATTATTTCTTGACAGCAGAATATAAATACTTAACGCTAATATGTTTCTGCTGAAGCGGGCCATGGAAATTTTCTCTGAATGTTGATCAGGCCTTGTGTGCGTTCTTGCCCGCGCACGCGTGCGTGTGTGTGTGTGTGTGTGTGTGTGTGTGTGTGTGTGTGTGTGTGTGTGTGTGTGCTGTCTCCCTGAGGAAACTCATTCCCCTTGACCTCCACAGCAACAGATCTGCCAGAATGCACATACTGAGCCCCTGCATTAAAATAAAAAAATAAATAAATACCAACACTATAACTACATCTGGAGTCTACATTTCAGATGACAGACCATTAATTATATTCAACAGCCCAATTAACGACCGTGAACTTGTTTTGCATTAAAAAGTGTTTTTTTTTTTTTTTTTTTTTTTTTTTTTTCTGGGAGCAGAATTCCTCAGCAGAAGGAAATGAGAACAAACGGATGTCAGCCAGGAACCAGTTAGCAATTAGGTATGACCTGTATTGCTGGTTCAGTCTGAGCACCCAAAAGAGAATAAGAACAGAAGGTACTAAACTGTTAAAAACATGTTTAAATTATTAAATAAATCCAATAACAACTGTTAGCTCTAATGTATGTGTGTTACTATTCAAATGCCCATCCTTTTTAAACAGTCATAAAAAACAATAAAATCAAAATCATTTTGTTCTGTTTATGTCGCCAGTATGCAAACCTACTAAGAATGGAACACTGCTGTGATTCAGCGCAAGACAAAAATATCATATTCCATTAGATTGCAATTGTAGTTGTGTGCACTTTGATGAAGCATTTACTGATAAACACCCAGGGAAATGTAACACATGTGGGGACTCTTACCTGTCATTTTAAGAAATTTTAGATGCTGCTGTTGCATGCAGTCCTGACACAAGTAATTTAAGTTGATTACAGTTCTAACGGTGTTACGGGCTTTGACGGAGAGGGAATATTTTAACATTCAAAGGCGAAACAAGAGGAAAAAAGCACAAAAATAAAGGATCACATTTCACATGTGGTACACGTTTTTGAAAATTGTCGACTAAAGGACGAAAAACAGTGGCATTTAACAGCTCTGGAAAGCCAGATGAAAGAGCTGGAAGTATTTTCACCCTGAACAACATGCTTACTAACCACCACGTGAGAGTAAGCAAAGAGTTGATCAAGAAAAAATACTCAAATTCAGCATTTTAACAACACTAAAGGAAGAAGCACAAAGTAATTCCTGGAAACACCGAGCCCACACACACATAATTGTCATGTAATGCTCATGTTTTGGTTAAAAAAAAAACATGTTTTGCATCCATTCATTTGAATTTAGTGAAACTGTATTGTAAAAAATAATAGTAATAATAATAATAAAATGCAGAACTTAGGCACTCTCTCAAGAAACAGCACACACTGATGCAACCTGGCTGAAACCAGCCTTCGAGATCTCACAAACAAAACAGTTATAGACACGCCTCCAGGGACACCAATACTAGATAAAATTCATCAGTTTTTCTCCACTGGTGCTCCTCAAACTAGCAAAAGCTCCCTGTTAATTACGGCCTGCACTGTGACTGCATTCATATGCCTGGCTGACACAATGCAGCCCTTCTTTATGTTATCTAAAATCCATCGGTAATCCGTCAGCAGTACCGCATCCATGGACTGTCGTAAGCACACAAGACAGTAGGTTGCTAACCCTGCCAATCGGGCATGGAAGGCTTTTCCTGAATATCTTGGAAGGCTGTGCAGCAACGCTGTGTCTTTCACACTGTAAGGTGTTCCAGCTCTGTGTCCAACCCCCCCCCCCCCCCGCCGCCGCTCTTTCGGTTTTTTTATATTATTGGCGTCTAGCGATCCCTTTCTTCTAGCTAAGGAGTGTGTTGTTTGAGGTCTGTGTGGGG
>JAACJT020000013.1:3218082-3249782 GCA_009936485.2 Gymnarchus niloticus
CCGGAATTGCTGGGGCGGCCGTGCGACCACGCGGTTTTTTTCCCACTGGAAGGGGGTCGCCTTTTTTTTCCCCCCCCCCCCCCCCCCCAGTTAGCTAGATTCAGTTAATAATTCACTATAGGCTTCAAGTGAACCATTTTTAGGAGCAAATCGTTTTGCTAATTCAGGACTGCTGCGGGTGACCACAGCCAATCTTAAGCATGTTCATCAGATATGGTCGCTGATTATATTCACCAAATTATTACGAGAAGTGAAAATGTCTCCAAATTAAACGCCACAAAACAAACCCAAGAAGAAAAATACCTATTAGATGAAACATTCCACACCTGCTGTCCAAAAAACATTTGTAATAAAAAGCTAAACTACCCCCCCATATCTGTTCAACTATTATAAAACTGCTGAACCTTCTCCATATTAGCCACTATACCAGCCAAAGTATTTCACATGCATGCATTTCAAAACATTCATAAATGATTCAGAGATCTCAGTCAATGACAAAACTCGCTCGCTGTACGCTAGCAATGTGCTGGGGCAAATTCCTTAGCTTTAATACATTTTGTTTTCTGAATAATATCAATTTCATAAAAAGCAGATCGTCCTGTAGATGCGTATTTCTCCAGTAACTGGTGATTAAATTAGTGCTTTTTTAGCCCTGTGAATACCCTGGATCCATTTATGTCATTATACAACTAACCCTTCATACCAGGGGCTTTATTCTCAGTGTGCTAAGTACAGAAAGTCTCCGGCAATATAAAGGCATATAATTATTATTTTCTTTATGAACATTGTAACATTTTCTGAGTTAACACTTCACAAACAGAGATAATACACTCAGTGTCACTCATGTATTCAAACCATTTCTTTCTGAATCCAAGATGTCAACACGGAGGTGACAGGGACAGTGTGTCATAAGGGGCTCGATCAGCATGAATATTGTCCCTCAGATCACAAAGAAGTCTGAAAAGGGCAGCAACCTGCCATTTCTTCCTGTGGGAGGTCCCACTGTTCGATACACAACAATATTAATCTAATAAATATATACCCTATTTGTGTGAACATGCATTGTTTCCCCAGCAGAATTATTAACTATTATTTATTGTGAAAATACAGAAAAACAGGAAACCAGAGTGAATAAATCCAGAAAGCCACAGTGTACAAGCTTTACCAAACATAAATACATGAATTTAATGTTAAAGGAATGTTTTTCTCGGCAACATTAATTGCACAGTAAAATACAACAGTTTCTATCTATTATGCAGAAGCTTTCAAATCCGTTTGTACATGACAAGCTTTTCTAGTATCTGTATGATCACACCTTCTGAATCCCAATGACTAGTTTCTATAGCTGACCTAAATCTCCTGTACCACTGTAAGGTCTTTACAGTACGTTATCCAGCCATTAAACCGCAGAGATTAGAAAATAAGAAAACACGCTGGCCTACATACCACAGAATTAATGTCTCCTTCTAGGTAACTGATGCACAAGAATGGAAGTCTTCAGGGGCACACGCTACACATCATGAATAATGCAACATGTTTTGCCATCGCATCTCCGCAACATCTCTGCAATGAAGGGATTTTTTTTGCTTCCACAGACCAGCTTTAATCCTGATTTACACAATTTTAACAACTATCGGATATTACCATGACCTGCAGTCATGTTTTTTCAGAAACCTTTTCTTCTGGAAGGATTTACAGTCTTCCACCGAAAATGGTTCACACGTTGCATGCATGAAGGAGGTCTAGGGGTATTCTTAACACGAACTGTACAGGTAACCCAGAACTCCTTTCTTCTGCTTGCTCACCCCCAACTCATAAAGCTACAGAAATAATTATTGGAGGCTGCAACCTACATGAGTTCGTCATATACTCCACACCATTCTTTCCTTCCCTACAGGTTGTTGGCAGACTCCCAGCAAAATGCAAACCTGATCACTGAGCCATTATGGCGCCATCTATGGCTTGCAGATGTACTGCATGCTGAGCTCCTTTAACGTGGTTCACATTGTTGGGACAAACAATGCCCTTTTAAATCCCCTAGGTGACCTGATTTATAAGCGTCTAAAAACACAACACAACCTTACAATTATGGGATTAGGCTGCACAGACAGTACCAGTCTCTTTTAAGAACCTGTTGGCTGGCTGTTTCGGTAAAAAAAAACAAAAACAAAAAAAAACATGGAACATTTAGTCTTAATTCTACACAATAGGTTTGGTTCTTGCCTTAACAATAATGAAAGCTTTAAAACATTTTAAATATTTGTACAATATTAGTATTACTGTACTGACATTCCATTTATTTTTAAAATTTCTTTTTTCTTCAAAAATACCTACCCACATACTCTAAATGTAAAATAGGGACAGCATGGTGACCCCTTGGCTGTTGCTGTGGTGTATTTAAACCCAGCCCAATCAAGGTGGATGTCAGTTGGTAAGAGTTTTCAAGCACAACTGACACAGTACAGGCAAACCAACATCTGTTCACCGTCTACCGTACGAGCGCTGGTGTGTGAGGAAGTGCTCGGTAATTGCCTGCTTTCCCTTCCTGCCTTGTGCCCCGTGCTTTCTAGGAAATTCTGCACATCCGTGTGACCTGGCCTCACAGAATAAGGCACTACTGAAGATGAATGGATGGTGATGCCTGAAACACCGCAAAGGGATAAATGTCAAATGGTTAATGCAGCATAACCTTATAAATACCTTAGCTGTGCAGGATTATACCCCACACATTTATTAAACTTCTTACATTTTGCTTATTGATGCAGTCAGTGTCCACTCGCAACTACTGAAGAACATAGTTCTCCTGAGGTAGGACTGTAAACATCTTCAGATTTTGACACAATGAACGTTCGCTTGCAACAAGTACGTGTACTCTAGGATGATTTCACTCCTTTAGCTATGTAATTGTTAAACCTGATTCTGCTTTCTATGTGGTCATCCACAGTGACTATTTAAAAAAGATACACGTCAGAAGGTAACTAGTAAATTGGTCTGAAATTAGGAGAATACTGTCCAATCCTTTTCTCAATAGTTTAACATCATATTCCATTTCAAAAACGACTTCTCCAGTAAAGACTGGTAATACTGGTCAGGGTCTTCGACATGCATGCCTACAGATGAAATCAACGGAGCAGTATTAATTCAACAGAAATTAAATTACACTACAGTGAAGAAAACACAAGTTCTCAACAGCACTTCTTGTAAACTTTGAATTGCTTGGTTCTCCTTCAGAACTGTAACTGCTTTATTAAAAAAAAAAAAAAAGCAAAAAACATTTACAGTAAATCAGCAAGTCGAACTTGTATCGCCGCTGGTAACTGTCCGGTTACACTGCTTTTATTTCCTGCTAATATCTTTAGTGGACCGCAGCCCGTTTCGCTTTTGTTAAGCCATGTGGGTTTGTTTTCCTGGTAGATGGTAGAGTAGTATAAGCAGAAGAATAATGATAATTACAAAGGGGAGGTTTCGGAGATTGCCCATTCTCCAGAATCTAAGAAGAGGGTTCTGATATGTATAAAGTGGCTGGCACGGGATGCACAGTACAGTACAGTATGTGCAGACCGCTGACGCCGAAACCGCCTTGGTGTTTGTCCCCGATGGGGAACGGACGCCGGTAAAGCACATCGATGACATCTGCGGCTCACCTCTCCATGCACTCACCTCGCTGCGGGACTGGAGCCGCTTGTTCATCTCGTAGATCCGATACTCGGGCTGCACCACGTAGGGAGAGTGTCTCCTGTAGAAAGGTCCGAACGGGGAGGAGTAGAACGGGTCGTGGGGAGCGCTGGACATGTTGCCTGCTCGTCGCGGTTCTAGCGATGCGCCGCAGTCTCAGCATCCATGCAGCGCACATGGACCACGATGCTCCGTCTGCGCCCCCCGAAGTGAACCGCTAGTCACACGCCGGCTGCACTGGAGAAGTCAGGGAGGGAGAGGGGAGCCGTGGGGAAGGCGGCGAGGGGGGGTGGGGGGTGTAATATTGAATCACTTCAAGCTGCACCGAAGAACCGCAGTTGGTATAAGAATAATTTCCTGTCAGTAACGTGAATTTACCAAGAAAATCCACCGAAACCCCCCTTCTCAACGCGCGCGCGCGCGCACACACACACACACACACACACACACACTCCCGACTACCCGGCGTTTTAAGATGCATGTTCACATGCGTGTTTTACCCCTTTGGCAAGGAGGCAATAAGTTGAACTTCGAAGGGCACGATGGCACGTTGGGCTCGGGGTGCCAACAAGTTTTGGATTATCATTACTAAACAAACGGCTATTATACTTTCTGTGCTTTCTTTAGCGGAAAATTATAATAGAAATAAAAAACAATTTTTACTGGAATACATTACTTGATGTCGTAAACAGTGGAAAAGTTAAGATTTTGCAAGAATGTGTGTAGAAAGAACGTAATCTTTGTCACGTTAGATTTTCCACATGGGCATCTCCTTATTGATAGGCTGGGTAATACTGGTTGCTGCAGACACGCAATTTATTAATCCCAATGCACAAAAAAATGTGAAAGGAAAAAAAAAAAACACTAATTAGTTACCTTACATATAAGTTTCATGCGTTTAGCATTCAAAATCTTTTGTCATCTGTCACTTTGGGAGTGCGTTACAAAACAGTTTTTCACAGTACATTACAAATGAGCACATTATTCACCACAAGAATGTCAATCTAACGCTGACCAAAGGTTGGCCCAAAAACTAATAAGTCAATTTTGCAGGAACTTTAGGAATAGCTCTTTGTTAAATATATATATATATATATATATATATATATATATATACACAGTAGATATTCAAAATAGAGCTGAGCAAAACTCATTAAACATTTTAGAGAAAATCTTTTAAATAAATAGCTTGTCCTTCTAAATTACTTGTTAAATTATTTTTTTAAAAATGTACTGTTATAATTTGTAGCAATACAGAAGGAACACATTAGAATTTGTCACAGTCAAATGTGGTATGACTTTTAAACCTTTTGATGTTTATGTACACTTGGGGACATTCCATTACCAAATAATAAACTCCAGAGGGAAAAAGTTAGATCACCATTTACCAGGGGAGTTCATTACTATAAGAACATATATAGGTATACAATAACACTTAAAGCAGGTGGACACCCCTATTAACTAGTGGAATTGGTTCAATAAGCTACACCCTTTGATAACGCAAATGTATGATTATGCAAACAGCAATGTAATCTCCAGCAACAAACATTACGGCAAAATCAGTCAACCTGAAGAGGTCAATGACTTTCAACATAGCACCATCTTCAGATGCCAGCTTTCCACTGGTTAACTGCAAGTGAAGTGATTGTGATGTGGAAGCCTCGAGAAGCAACAGCAGCTGAGTTGTGAAGTAGTAATCCACACAAACAGAAATATACCTGGGGGGTATTTCAGAAAGAGGGCTTAACATATCCTGTAGTTTAACCTGAATTCTGATTGGAATTCAGATTTTACTATCGGATATCTTAAGCCTGTTTTGTGGAATATTCCCCTGATCACTCAACATTGAATACTGAAATGGCAGTCAATCCCACCAACAACATTGCAACTTCTAATGGGAAGCCTTCCCATAAAAGTAAAGCTGTTAAAGCAGCAAAGGGAGGACCAACTTTCTGTTTAAACCCTTGTTTTGGGAATGAGATGTTGCACAGGCAGGTGTCCACAGACATTTGGCTATATAGTGTGTCATTCATCCACCCAGGCCAGTTGTCTGGTCTGAGCTCTGCTCTCGGATCAGTAGCCCTCTCATCTGTCACCGCATGCTTTCCAGAAAGAATCTGGGATACTTGTAGACTTGTTCAGAAAGATTTTATTTCTAAATAAGAGTCCATTGGCAGCAACATTTAGAAGTGTACAATCCAGTTTCCATGGTATGGTTTTTGGCCTGCTCAAAAAGTGTTTTAGGTTATGAAATTTAATGCCCATATACTTATTGCATGCTGCCCCGTACAGCCTGGGATAGGCTGTAGGGCCGTCACCCTGTACCAGATAATGTATGACTGTCTCTGACTATTGGTGTGCATCACATTTATTTATTTGATTACTTATTCATTAGTTCGTCGATTTTTGAACAACATTGTTTAAACGAGGTGTACTTTTCACACAAAAGAGTTGCTGTGTGCTTATTTTAATGTTCCTTGCTGCAAATGAATTTCCTCTTGGGATCTATCTATCTATCTATCTATCTATCTATCTATCTATCTATCTATCTATCTATCAAGCAGTTGGTCAATGGATGATTGGGTGTAAATTCATTATGCCTCTTTCTGTATAACTTGCAATTTCTGAACTTTCAAAATGCACATCTGTCATGAACCCAAAAGTAAATACATTAATGAAAAAGTAGGCAGATTAATCATGCAGAAACTGCCTATCATTCTCCATATTCTTGCCTTAGTGATGGACTCAGCTGCCTTTGGAACCATTTTTTTTTTAAAAAAGGATTGTTAACATTTAAGTGAGTGCTTTGGCAGACCAACAACTTTCTTAATGGTTTTACACCAGCTTAAGTTGTCCACCCCATTATCTATCATTATGGTTAAATAATCATATGACTGAGTTATGAAATGTATTAATTTTTAATTTTTGTCATAACTCACAACCGGGAAACGATTAAGAAAGCAGTTTTAAATATTGCATAGATAATTAAAATCTAGACCTAGACCTTCCTAATACAGTGTAATTGTTTGGTTAAATAAATAAATACATAAATAAATAATAAGCCCAGTGAAGGACTTTTATGCAATAATCCTTTTTATGTAAATGTATATGAGTGTTCCATGCATGCCTCCATCCATCCATTCATACTCTGGGTGTCAAGAAGTAATTTCAAGTTCTGTTTATAAATTTGGAAGAAGCTACAGTAGATCTACATACACGCACACACACATATAGGATATATACAGTACCGTGCCAACGTGTTAGCCAGACAAAATGATGACATTTGTGGTTATTAAGTTATGATTATGCTGTTGTAAAACTGTGACTTCATGTTTGTCAGTTTACATATTTCAAAACATCTCATTTTAGTTACCCCATAATTTGCAGTTACCATCTGATATAATATATTTGTTGAACTTAACTGATTGGCTAATCCATACCTCATAAAGGTAATAAACCAATTAAGTTAAGTAATTAAGTTAATTGGTGGTAAAATTTAACAAATATATTGAGGTACTCTACAAGAGAAGTTTGGGAACCAATTTTCTTCTAGCCATTCATATGCCTGTATGCCTGTGCATACAAATATACATGTATATATTTAATATGTGTGCGTGTGTGTGTGTGTGTGTGTGTGTGTGCGTGTGTGTGTGTGTGCGTGTGTGCGTGTGTGTGTGTCTATTTTCCATTCATCATAATTTTATTATGGATATTAAGATACATTATGAATCTTTAGAAATCCCACAGTGGAATAGATTAAATATTTGTTAGAGAACATCAAAATGGGACACAACATGTAAAAGCCCCTCCATGCAGGCTTCTCTTCTGACACGTTTCTATGGTAACACGCTGCAATAGCATAGCTGATTTGCAGGTTTAACGCCATTTACTGCAGTTACAGCATAAGAGTCGGCATTTAAAAAGTTCTGTTTTATAGGACAATTTAGTTCAATTATTATAATACTCGTAATTAAACAATATGTTCATTTTGGGTGTAATTTGATGTAAAAAAATACTCTGTGTTTATTTGTAAGTTCAAAATACTTCAATTCAGCTTTGCTTGCATTTTCTGTCTACTGTTAATGCTATACGCAAGAAAAAGTGGCATTTCATGTTCTCTGCATCCAAGAGATGTGCTCTGTTTTAATTTTCTGCATCTTTTTTCCCAGAATTCTTTACTTAATAGTAATACTTCTTAGCTTAATTTGATTTGGTTCATCTAGGTACCATTTCCGCAGGAGTTGGTGACAGTACGGTGATTGTACCTTTAATTTAAAAACCAAGACCAGCTTATTGATATAATCACTTTTTTCACAACTCTATTTAACTACTATTCAGCTTGTGATGTAGATTAGGTGACGTCACAGTTAAAGATGTTACATCGATGCATAATTTGATATGGGTTCTGAAAATGCATTAAATATCTCGTGTTTCATAACGCAAAGAGAAACATTTCTGATTTTACAGTGACTGAAAATGATTACTTTCCACATACTGCTTATTTGTATATAAACACCTAGGCAATATGCCATCCAAAAGTAATGAAATGTCAAAATTTCAAAATGAGGTAGGTTGTTCGCATCTTAATTGATTGTTTGCTAGTCTCAATTCCTTCCATACATTCACTAGGGCACTTTAATTTGTAAAATAGTCACCTGAAGACTGTCTGCCACTTATTTAAATGGTTTGACAAATGACAAGTTATAGTTAAGATTATCAGCAGAAACACAGAACAACTAAGCTGGAAAACAAATCTCAAGACTAGTCAGAGATACCAATTTTTTTTCCCGACTAAAGTCCGAAAAATGCTCATTATTTTTGATAATGCTAATGAACCAATTAAAGTAGAACTTCTCCCATCTTTATCACACACCCTTTCTATTTAACTTCTCAAGCTAATAACAACTGCGTAGGTGTGCTGACCATGTCTCAGCTGAAAAGCTTTCCGTTTGCTCTCCGATGATAAATTGGTGATATAAAAAATTATATACATAAAATTAAACTCCTAAGAACGAATGAGTGAAACATCTTTAGAAAAGGAGTTGTGGGAGAATGGAAGTGGAGGGAAAGGAGGCCAACACAGAGCTGGATGGGTGAAATGAGGAGCAGCCCTCTTCCTTGTGTGTAAATGTTTTCTGAATATGAATGAAATAAGCCAAAGATGTCGAAATCTCATTACCATCCTAATAGCTTGCAGGTTCATTTGCATTTCGCCTTCAGTGATTTTGTTTCACTAGAAGCGGGGGAAACGAAAAACTTTAAAGCTACTTCATTTTATTCTAAATTTAAACAAAATTTAATATATAGATGGGCCTCTGTACGTTATTATTTGGCTTCAGATAAATGAAACGTTAACAGTTAATGTGAAGAGTATGGTTTCATCTAATAAACCAGCCGGGCGTATTTATTTAGACGCAAATAAGCAAGTGTAGTCTAATATATATAACATATATAATGTGTTATGTGTGTGTTATGTCATCAGTCTGTCTGACTGATAAAGTGTTACATTAAATAGGGCAAAAAATACAACAAGCGATGAATTTAAGCGAGAGTAAAAAAAAAAAGCATAGCAGATGACTGTAAATGGAATCGCATTAAAAACTGAATTAAAAGAGTTCAGATCAGAAACAATGCCAAGCCACAACAACTGAAGAGACACGATTAAGTCATTAGAAGAAATCACGGGTAATTAAAAAACTTATTCACATAATATGACTGATCTGTATATCTTTGCAGTGATGTATAGCCTACCTTTCTCATTCGGGGTGTGAGTGACACCATCAGTGTGACTCGCTAATTAAGAGGTGAAGATTCATGACACTTAAAGAGACTTCTCAAAACAGGTGAGGCTTAACTCCTTTTTGAGTTAAGGCATTGGAGATATGCGCCTACCTTGTATGAAGACATATCATAAGGTGTACATTAAATTTGCAGGTTTCACATATTTCACCACGCCTGTCATCCTGTAACACTACACTTTTGCAGCGTATGTAGCCAGCACGTGAAATCTGAAAGTGGTTTTAGCATTCGGAGTGGATGTGGCTTGATCGGCTTAGTGAAAATGCAAGCAAATGCATTCAAGCAAATTTATTGTGGGTTGTTCCCACAGGTGGTGCATCTACTACTGAGACTCTGTCTGAGGATGAGTGTAGAACAGCTTTGCTCTCTGTTTCCTCTGCCTCATGGAGTTACATTTTTTCTGTGATCTGTCTAAAGACCATCCTCAGCTCCTCTTTCCCTCCATTCTCCATCATAGCTTTCCTACCCCTGCTTGTCATGTTTTCCCTATGGGATTTCAAGTATTTCTATGAAAGTAATATTGCTACCATTTGCTGGAGCATGTTTTGTTGGAAGGGGTGGCACAATGGGTAGCGCTGTTGTCTCATACCACTAGGGTTAGCAGGAGGTGGGGCAAATTATGACTCCACCCTGTACATGTTTTGGAGTTAGCATGTGCTCCTGCAGTCCAAAGACTTGAAGCCAGGATAAATTGGCACCCCCTCCAGGGGGTATCCTTACGTTAACAGACAAGATCTGTGACCCTGACCATGTCAAGAGGTCAAAAGATGAATGGATGCGTGTTTTGCTGAAGATGTTAATGCAAAGGTTGGACTAAATGCATCATCAATAGAATTTGTTGGTGCCCTGAAGTTCTAATGAAACCCTCATTATCTGATTTTTAATCCGTTGAGTCCCAGCTGGTAAAAGAAATTTCAACTCAGGCCCAACTCTGAGCTATGAAAGTCCTCTGCTCTGGGATTTACTGGCTGAACTTCTGAAGACAGAGTTTGCCTTATAATTTTAATTCTTAATCTCAGTACATCCCATGGCCATAACATCATCACCCAATAATATGCCAAAGTATCTAATTGCAATACTAATGGCCCAAGTGCAACAGTGCCTGTTAAATAATATCAGGAGAGTAAGGATAATGATTGAAATGCTATTATTAGATAATAGATCTCAAAAACTGGTATGAAGACTCAAAGTCTTCTCTCTAGCCACAACCTCAGCTGTCAGGGCCAAGACCTTTTCAACATAGGATTAAGGCCTCATGGTAAATTCATGCTCTGTATGCTACTTCCATGTGTTACCAGTTATGATGTGCAGATGTGCCATTAAGGAGGACTGGGGAACTGCGGGGCTTCCACTCCCATACGCTGCAAACAGCAAGCACCCAGCGAACAGTGTCTGTGGGGCACGGAGCAGTACGGCACATGTTCAGTTCAAGGTTTGTTTTCCCCCTTGCAATCTATTCTCTTTATATTATCTATGAGTCATTCTGTAATAGGTCAGCCCAAAGCAACAGTACTGAGCTGCTGAGCAGACCAAATCTGCGTTTTTTTCCACACAGCAGGAAAAACAAAAGACCAAATTTACCCTTTACAGAGATGACATTTAATATGCTCTGTGCTATTAGCTATAAAATCCTAATACCTCATTGAAAATGAAGTTAACCGATGCTAATAAATTTAAGAGAATATGGCAGAATGTTATAAAGAAAATGTAAACATTACTGCCGACCACTTCTTCAATGTTTAGAATAAAACTGTATTTTTTCTATCAGTGTAACATCTGAAAGCTCCATACATGGTTTTAAAAATCATGTTACTTTTACATGTATGATTAACACTGCAGACAACAGCTTAAAGGTACATAAACATATATAATGGATAATATACTTAAGGATATATAACCAGAATGGAGTTAAAATGTCAGATATTCAAGTCATCATGTATATTTAGTTGAAAACCTATATTCATTTCCAACATATACCATGGAGATTGTTTTTTAATCCACGTGATTTAGTCACTGTATAGAAAACTGCAGTTCCAATGAAATGAAAAAAATACTTAACTATTCATTACCTGAGCAGTTTTTATTGTTAAAAAATAAAAATTATATTTTTTTATTCCCCTTAACGTTTCCTTCTCATCACTGGAAATGGGTACTCCTGTGGATAATCTCTATTATGTTGTGATAATGTCCCATTGTGTAATGTCCAGCCTCAGGGACTCATTTTACTATGACCTCAGCATTTTAATTAATCAGTAAGTGGAGTAATTTATTAGTGATAAATGTATACAGTAATATGTACATGCCACTAATTCACATTAAGAGCTTACTAACTGAGGCACAGATATGATAACTTGGGGCTGAGGACAGACAGGATACAAATTTCCCAAAAAGCCAATAAAAATCAGCAATCATGTGTGGAGAGTTGAATCTACAGAGTCCACAGTGCATATAAGTGAACAAAAGAGGAAGTGACCAGCTTTATTTGAGCCCCTCCAGTTTCCTCCATTTACTTCATCTGGCTCCTCTGCACTGGCTCTTCACTGCCTTTATGCCGAAACAGGTCTCTCATCATCTTACAAAGCCAACCGTCAATCCCAGTGTGATTCAGGTATGCAGACCTACATCATTCCCATTCTCTGCTAAACCCTTGAACCTGCCATTTTCACCCCGTCGGTTCATTGTCAGAATTACTCACTAGTCCATCTGTTACTAGCGTTCATGTCTACCAAGGGATCACACCACCATATCTGCAAGACCCCTTCAAACCCTAAAGCCCTTTAAGGTCACCATCTTCCTCCACATTAGTACCTCTGAGAGTTCCTTTGTCTAAGTCAAATCAAAATCCTCAATGTATCTGACCTTGGGCCTGTGACACTGAACGAGCCCACCCTGGCCCCTCAGGAGCATAGAATCCCTCCGGCTCTTCAAAGACGGACCCAAAACTCATCTCTTCAGACCACTCGGCGGCCCTGGACCCCAGACGGCATCCTGATCAAGTTCACTAAGCTAATGTGTGTATATTTTTAGCTTCTGGTCTTGCTCGTATCAGAAAATGAACTGTATAGCTAGCCATACAGCCCGCAGGGGGTAATCTATGGCATCTTTAACTAGACTAGCATGTTTCACCCTGCGTTCTGACAGTCCCATATCATACAGAGATATTTCAATAGCTTGCCTAGTAAGGAACGCTACACAACACTGCATTTATTGTATGTGCCTATGTTGACGATCTTTGTCTTTTTAATGCCTAGTGCACTTATTGTCGGTGCTGGCCTGTAAGATACCGTAGAGAAAAGCACAGAATATGAACAATGCTGAATATCTTTGACGGTCTGTGTGCATTTTCATTACACTGTATCGCCTTTTTCTAGGGCATCAGGTATAGCAAAGGTTAGTAGCCTTTTAAACCCATTTTCATTCTTATGGCTCCAACAATAAAAAAATGTCCTTTAATTATGCCTTTCTTTTTTCCCCGAAGAACTGGTTGCGCACATGAAATGACAACAAACCATTCGTGGGGTCAACTCAAAGTAAAAATGAGTCTTTACTTGCAGCTATGTTGCAAATCATACCTACTGTGCTATTTTCCCCAATTTAGAACCTAACTGACAACTGCCTTAAACAATTTGCAGTATGTAACAATGCAATATTGCATCATCTTTAAGTGAAAAATGTTTAAGTTTGCCCCCTGCTGTCTGTGGTGGAAGAAACACATCAGGATATGCATCGGCTACCAAGCAAATTGATGAGACCGAGTCACTATAGTAAGTGATTTAATTTTATTGTTTTTCTGGTGGTTTTATTCTGCAGTATGGTAGAGGCTGTCTGTATGCTACCCAACTATGAAAAGACACAGAACAAAAGAGGAACAACGACACATGCAGTGCATTAATCATGTGTTCATAATCAGAGGCATATTTTTGCATATTTCCAGCAGTGATACACACAATGCTAAAAAAAAAATTAAACGTTTAATCTGACAACATGTATTAGAGTAAAAATGCTCAGAAGCATCTACAGAGAGCCGTGATTTGCATACGGTCCGTTTTCACACATCACGTGCTCTCAATCCAGTTCACGATCCAAAATTGCTGCAGCTTTAAGGTTGAAAATTTTCCGCCGATTTTGCAGCACTCTGAGTTTGCATGGCATGAGCTTGCACACACACACACACACACACGCACACACACACCACCTCCACTCCCCTCTTCGTTCCACATCTCCATCCCATCCCCCTTCGGTCAGTTAATAAGCGCGAGTTTGCCTGAGCCAAGCAGTCTGGAAGGCTCGGAGAACAGTCTCTCCTGGGAATTGGTTAGTGCAAAATGCTGCCCCGCAGAGAGAATGGAATTTTACCCACACACAGCTTCCAGCCGGCCAATCAGGGCGTAGGCCGACACACTGGCATTCTACCTACAGGTCTAGGTACATGTTTTCGCCCCTCATCCGCTATGCTGTGTGCATATGGACATGATGTCTAAATCCCCAAATGGGTCTGTTATGTGACTGAAAGGATGACCCGGACTGTTAACATGAAACCCGGCATACTGAAATAATAAGCTATTGGAAGCACACAGGCATTCGCAAAAGCAACAGTGAATTAATGTCATTATTTATTTTGCATAGTTCAATGTCAAATATGTCATGAGAAATATGATAAATACAACAGGAATGATTAGTCTGATAAGGATTAATATGGTTTGTTTTTGGGTATTTTCTTTTTGTTCAGGCAAAATTTTATCATTACATATTACAAATCCAGTTACAGAAGAAACAGGAGAGTCTGCTATATGTCTATTAATGGAAACGAGAAGTGTAAAGAAAAGAAATATTTGCCATGATAAGGAGCAAAGACGTGAAACCACCACGCAAACCTTAATCCGACGTATATTTCAGGTATTGGCCAAGGGGACGATATAATGGCAGGAGAATGAAAATAATAGAAATAAAACAAATCATACAAAGGAATGCCAACAACTCTGTGGGGAGAGGATGGCGATTAGTGATGGTAGTAAAGGTAAATGTTTCTGCAAACATCTATCAAAGGGATGACTACTGTGGAACTGCTAACAGGAATGAAGACCCACTTATATCAGCCAATCAAATCATTACTGATGGAAGCCTGGAAAACACAGGGCAATAAAAGCGTCAGTTTCTGGACAGTTTTTGTAATACAATTTTTAGGAAATGCAAAGATGTGCAGCAGTTTAGCGGAAGGGACTTCCAGCCTCTGGGAAGCTCTGTTTGTTCAGGGTAGGAAGGACCGCAAGGAGGAGGGAGACCTAGCTGGATCACCCTCAGGGCAGTGTCCCCTCCTTAGAGTCATGAGGTCAGGTCAGCCACAGGCCATTAATGTTGACGTTACCTCAACCCCCCTAGATGCTGCCCCCTCTGAAAGCACCTTTGCTGTTTTACTATGAATCACGGATCAGCATTACTGACCAATTAGTTATTTTATGCTTGAGAAAATACTTCATAATAAGAACAAGGCAAAATATACACTGTAAATACGGTCATCCACCATACTAATATAGCTTTACCAGTGAGATTTTATGCAGTCCTGAAACTTAAGGCTGGGGGTCCTAAAGCGCTGCTTTTGAATGAATGGTTTTGTGCAGTGGGACTTCAGTACCGCACCAACTGAACATGTGATGAGAAACAGCATTTAGTTCCCCAGGTTTGTTTTGCACTTTGTGCCTATTAGGCCTACGTCTCGTTCATTTTATAAAGCACCCACGGGAACCCAATGATCCAAATCTGAAAGGACTTGCAGTTTCTACCCGTCTACCCATCTCATATTTTACTGCTAATGCTCTGAGAGTCAGGAACCTGCAAGTAACATCTATCTTCCAGGATAAGGGGGCCTATCCCTGGTAGCATAGGTCATAAGACAGGGGAACAGGCCACTGCAGATCACACACATGCCAGCTCGCCCAAAAATGCATCTTCAGACTACAGGAGGTAAGTCACACAACTTGGGAGAAACTTACAAACTCAACACACATCGAGTGGGTGCGGTGTGTGGATCTGACCCACCGTGTTGCCATGCCAACCCTCCAGGAAAACGTATTCATGATCATTCTTATTTTAAATAGTACCTCGGACTTCGCACAGGAGGCAGAGTGAATCTAGAATTAAAGTAATCAAAATCTGCAGAAAGAACCGATGTTTCACATTGCAGACGCATGACTTCAAAATGCACTTTCGTTTTCAGCCAGATGTTGTCATGAGGAATGTAATCTTGATTCTTATAAATATGTGGAATTAACTGTCATCCTGCAAAAGAGTTCAGTTAGAATGTGGCACCTGCTCCAGCCTACACAATCTGTCCTCATCTGTAGGCTTTAAGATTACACAGAACACGCAGACTATCATAGCCTGTTGTCATATGTTTGAGTTTGTAGGTAAATATGTGCTTTGAGGTGCTACATAAACAGCTCGAAGGGGAGACTGCTGACTCTGTCACCACAATGATGAAAGCCGAGGTAGCAGACAACACCCATAAGCGGTGGATCGCCATTAGCAGAATCCAGCGCGTAGCCTCTGCTCAGCTCGCACAAAGAAGAGACGCACCCTCGGCTGCGTCAACATTGATGCAGTCATGCTGCTGCCGGTCTCCACTGGGATCCGCTGTTCACCGACGGCTGCTGAGGCCGGTGGCAGTTTAAATAGGATTATTTATTGAGATTATTAAACTGAGAAAGGTGAGGACAGACCAGATGCACGGAAGGTCTCTGGAATCATTCCCATTGTAAAGTGGCGTCTGACGCCCTCACGTGACCTTACTTGAGGTTCCGACTTTTCACCTCCTTACGACTGTTGACGCATTTATTTTCCCCATTTAAACTCAGCTTTAAAGTTCCAGATTTGCACATGGTTGAGTGTTTTCATAAAGCAGGGGGCGGCCTGTCACGTAGCAATTTATTCCAAACGGAGAAGGCATATGTCATGCCAGGTCCATCTGATAAAAACCAGGAGACAAATTTAACAGGAAGAGCAAAACAAACTGAAATGCCATAAGAATGGGGAATGAAACATCTGGAGCAGCCTGTTGAGCCCGAAAATATAAAACGTGAGATCGAGAATGCCAGCCTTTTGGAGAGAGCAAGCAACAGCCATTGCAGAAGGAGCCCACCTCGCTTTGCTGTTGTTTACACAAAGGCACCCCTAAGATTCAGCTCATAAAATTTCAAAGCCATAAAATTTCAGCCCATATAATTTCAGCCCATCCACCTCATCTGATTTCCTGCCCCTCAGCATATTTTTTGAAATATAAACCAGAAGGTCCAAGCCATGTGTTCTGTTCATGCAGGACGACCTTTTCTCAGCTGGCGCTGTCGGGTATTTCCTCCCGCTGCCTCGTGCGAAAGGGGCGACGGGCTCTGGAGTGGGTCGAGGTCCCGCTGCTGGCCCACTGCAAGCAGTATGGATTGCCATGGTGCGGAAGAGGCCATATAGAATTCAATCAAGAACTGGTAATGTCATCTTCTGGAAACCACATCCATCCAGGGTGTACCTGAGCCGTATGCCCTAAGCTGTCTGAGAAAGAATCCAGGCTCTACTTCCATAGCCAACCTCCCAGGACCCTACTTATACACATCTCTCAGTATTAATTATCTGCATATTAATGCAAGTATACATGATAATCTATAGTTAATACCTAAGAGAGATTATGGGAAAATTGGAGGAAATACATCTGGTTTCCCTTAAGTTATTACATGGTGTGTAAAGAATGTAAATTATGCATATAATAACTATTAAACATAATAATCAAATTAAACAGTAAATAGTAGTATAGTACAAAGGCAAAATCCTCAAGATGCTATTTTTGCCAAATTGCTTAATTATTACATTTAAAAGAATATGAGATTATTCATGAGTCAATCTTCTTATGATGTGAAAACAAACAGCCCTGACACTCATAACATGTTACACTTTATCCATTTAGTAAATATTGATTCTGAACGTCACTGTTGCTTATCACTTTTAATTTTGCCCACAAAAGACATACATCTCAGGGTATTGTCAGCAATAATATATCTCTTTCCTTAGAGTTACGATCTGTTAAATATGGAAACAGTGGCTAGAGCCAATAGCCGGGACATCATAATTATTTAACTGCAAAAAATGACCAGAGGTGAAAACTCGCTTAAATCCACAGTGTCCTGTCCAGGCCTGCTACACCAGCCCACACCTGAGATGTGTCCAGGCACAAGACAGTCAGTGGTTACTTGGTCAAATCAGCGGTGGAATGTGGCACCTGGAGCTCATCAGTGACACAAGTTTTGTGGCGTAATAACGAACGTCTAAATCTCCGAGTTACCTTCTCCTTCTACAGGACGCTTGAAAATGTCGGTAAAATGATGTATCGCTCTCCTTGAGAGATTTCCAAAATATCAAACGGAACGCAGTGCTCATGCTTAGACGGTCCGTTCGGCCCGGCGACACCAATTTTACGCAAAGGCCTTCTCTTCAGACACCCCAATGCAAACGTGGTTAATATTCTGTCAAAAGGGAGAGGGAACAACAAAGGGTTAGGCCCTGACCCCCCCGGGGTCCCCACAGAGGTGCAAATAGACCCCTGTGAGGCGGTGGGCCGGTTTCTTCGACTAATGAGGCCTGGGCAGACACGGGGCCTCTGGAGAACCTCTGCGTCCCGCTGGAGTCACACTTCACAGCCCACGGGCTGCACTCTCACATCACACACCTCGGCCGGAGCCACATCTAGGCCTCTTCATGGGGGTGTTATTCCAGTCTTATGTCTTTCTCATTAAGATTTAAAACTACCGTGGGGGGGTGGGACTCTTCTTTGTTTATTATTGCATAAAGCTTCTGTATTTTTAAGAACAAAATGTTCGCATTTCGCCGCTAACAGAGAACTGAACCTTAAATAACCTTTCGTGAGAAATTTTCTCCAAAAATAATGCAAGACAAAGAACACAATATAGACGTTAGCTTGATTGTTGCGGCAGTAAATAGAAACTAAAACTTGCTCGTGAAGAACATTTCACATGCCATGAACATGAGTCTAGATGGTTACAAGCTAACTTATAAATGATGTGACCACCTGTTCATTTCACACAGTGCGTTCGTTTTAACGTGTATGTTGATATGAAGCCAAGATAGACAGTCGAAGACTATTTATAAACTTTGACTAGTCGGTTAACAGTATGTGATACCATAGATCAATTTACTGAGCCAAAAATCACCAAAGTAATATCTGCACATTGGCGTTCCTGTGACTCTTCCACAATTTTCCAGGTGTCATGTATGTGGTAGCTGGCATTTTTTCCCCTTCAAAGATTTAATTTTAAGATTCAGCAATTAGTCTTCAGCCAATAGCTCCTGCCATTATCAATCTTTTTGCATTTAAATGAGCTGTTACATAGGCAATTTTGCATTGAGGGTAGAATCTCTGTGTGATTAATGCATATATTACATGCAGGCCTGGTTGGGAAAAAATCTCTGCCTTTTCATTTGGCTTAGAATTGTACGTGCAACTCTCACCTAACCTGATTAAGCTGTATCTCTCCAATCACTACAGACATACAAACGTAATTTTGCGGACAATAAATGCTCTAAATTATTATAAAATATTTATTTATTTGTGTATGTGGAAGGTGAGAATTATTTAAGGGAAAAAGACACACTGATTGCCCATTTTACAGTGGTAATGTATTCATGGAAGAAAAAAATAATTTATTTTACCTCGTGGAAATGACAAGGTCTCTGGACATTCGTCTTTCATGAATGCTAATTATCCTGCCTCCGTGGGTCGTGCAGAAGCAGTGTGCACTGGTCTGATGGGTGGAATCAGCCTGCACACAATTCATATTTAAATCTGCTCAAATCTTCTTAGCCTTCCTGCAAAAAAATCTTTATTTCTGTTAGTTTTGCTGGCATTTTCAGCTCACTCACATTCTGTGTTAACAGTCATTTGCACAACCACGGTTAGTCTCACCTCTGCAGATCTTCAGATGAAGATTCTAGTGAAGGGCTGAACTTGATATAGATAGCAATTGTGCCCTTAACCTAATATAAACAATTTATTGCCAACGGCAGAGGTGAATGAGGAGGTCCGGTGCCCTCTTGTGTTGACACCTGCCGTGTGTTAATGTGGGTGATTTGTTGAAGCAGGCATACCCGAATGGCCGGTTGTTAATTAACACCTTTCACTGTCTGCTATTGTGTACAACATGAGATTCATTCAAATGACATATGGCCAGTTTTGCAAGTATGGTGAGCTACTTTCGTGTACCTAGTACAAAAGGGGATGCTGCACCAGGTGTCATGCTAATCAAGTTTAGTAAATTTTCCCGTATTTCAGTACAGTCACATGCAGTGACTCACAGTTACAAGAAACCAAGCACACCTGAGAATCTAAATTAATTCAAACTTAGGCAGGAGTACAAAAATGTGTGGAGTTAGATGTCATCCAAACATGCATTGTGAAGTTGCGGTTGGTTTTTGTCTAAATGACAGCTCCTTCCCCAACTCTGCCTCCCCTCAAATCTCAAACGCCAAAGAGGCTTTGTACTTCCACCATCACTGGAACTTCTTCCCTGAAAGTGAGGGAGTGCTCAGTTCATAGCTCTGTCAACATTTCCTGATTCCTCTGCAGATTTTTGTCCTTCCTCAGGTGCCTGACATTTGAGGATCCTGGGCTGGTGCTGGACGGCAGTCAGACCCGTGAGAGAAAGACAAATCTCCCCCCAAGAGTTTTCCGAAAGGTCTGGAGTCTGCCATTAATAGCACAGTGGAACATCTGACAAAATACAACGGTGCAAAGCAGACACTAATGTCGCCCTACCGCCGGCATCATAAATAGGCTGCATATACTCCACACAGATGTGCAATTGAAATTAATGATTCATAATGGAGGTTTCCTGCATACAATCTGATTGAGGAATTCAGTATTTAATAGGCTATTATGGCAAGTGAGGTAGGTTTAATATAACCACCTAGGGATTACAGTTTACCTCAGGAATCCTGTTGCAACAACCTTAAGAAGAATCCTTGAACCTCACTTTTTTCCTGACATACTCTGCTGTGTTTTGGAACTGCTGTTTCTCAGGGCGACAAAGACAGTCAAATTGATAGCACGGATTTAACATTAGAGCTCCCCTACTTACAGTCACGTCGTCTTTGTGTTTTTCCTCCATGTGGCAAAACGTCATTTAATTGTTTACTCTTCAGAAGATCTATCATACATTTCCCATTTATTGACTTATGGACTATAAAATTTTAATGGGTCAAACTCCCTTTTCAAATACAGAATGATCAAAATGTAATAAAATAAGGGAAAATTATCCACAATGATTCTTTCAGTTTTGTCAGTATATTAAGAATCTCAGCTGAAGATTTTTTTCTATGGAACAAATTATTTGGCTCTGGAGGAGATGATATCTGTTTAACGTAGTCATGATCAAGGCTGGGAGATTCAAAGACTTCTCAATGTCTATAAAGAAGTTATCTAGTACTCCCAGTTACAATTATGAGTCACCTTTATTTGGAATGCTGGACAATATTGAGCTTTCACAATACAGCTTCTGAATAGTTGAATCAAATGTTCTGTTTCAACTTGCCGTGGAATCACAAATCTGAATATTTATTTTTACCTTTCTAAAAAATGAGTTATCTGTTTGGAAGATGAACAGATGGAAATGACATCTGTACAATCTCTATTTTGTCACTTTCGATACTGAACTGAACATATTCGTTATTCTTTATACGTACAGAGTAGGTACTGCGCTCTTAAAGCGATATTTGTGTTTCATGTCAACATTGAAAGATTGTGGAACTGTTGTGCTATTCAGCTCACAATGCAAAAGCTGCTCAAAGTATGTCAACACAGACCGCTGGCGTGTTCATTTTTATATGCAGTTTGTGTTTCACATAAACATGATCTATATGCATATACTCTATATAATATATATACATATAGGTGAAGAACATGGTACCCCAAAATAAAAGCTGAGAGCAGGGCCACATGAAACAGAACGGAAGGTGAATCTGTCTTGTGAATGACCGAGAACATCTTAGACACAGGGCGATCTTCTCAAATGACAAAGGTTCAAACATGTTCTGGAGCCTTATGTGAGTTGCGTTCCAGTTCTCCGATACTGTCCCAGGGGGCCACAGAGCGTGCAACGCAAGTTCTAAGAGAAAAAGGTATATTTTGGAAATAATTATATTAATCTATTGCTCAAGACCCTGAGTGGAATTTTAAAAAGTATCAGAATAAGGAAACCCTCACTAAATCATTATTTAGTATCTAAAATCACTGATATGCGAGAACATTAAAATGATCAGGAAAACTATAGTGTTGACTGGAATCAATGAAAATATAACGACTTCTAATATACGTTGATGATTTATAAATTACAAAGGCATCAATGAAATGTTGCTTCTGTTTTTATTTCAAAGAATGATGTAACACGATATCTGAAATGTCAAATACAGTAAAAATATTAATAGAAAACAACAAAAACAATGCAGTTTCTAAACGCGACTTGTTTTATTTAGATATGATTTGAATGAACAATCAGTAGTTAAGAAGTCTACTATATGTCAGAGGATGCAGGTATGTAGTTGCTATGTAAAGCCATTTGCAAAAGATGCACAGTTTTAATGCTTTAGTACTTTAACATTCCCGGGGATGAATCTTGTGCTTTTTCTTTCTATAGTCATTTGCCAGGTTTTTTTTTTTTTTTCTTTTTCATTACTAGCTTAGTACGGAAACTGCACACAGTAACTTTATTTTAAAAAAAATGATTAGGATGAAATAATGAGGTCACCAAGTTTGGTTGCCATGGTAGCACCACATCTAATGCCACAGGATGAAATGCAAGTCTAAAGTCTTTGTTTCTGAGGAACAGTATAGACATTTTTAGCTTTGCTGAACATACCTGAAGGTATAGTCCACCTTAATAGGCTGTTATGAAGCAAATTGCAGCTACTTAAAAACAGAGTTCATTTATCGAATTTGTGCGTATTTTATAATAATGTGGGAAATAATTAAAATGTGTGCATGGTTAAGTAAAATTACATATCAGGTGCTGCACGGTGGAACAGCAGGTAGCAATACAGTCCCTCACCTCCAGCGTGGTGGGCTGGGGGATCCTGCTCAAGCAGTCTGTGAGTGTGTGTGTGTGTGTGTGTGTGTGTTGGGGGAGGGTTTTCCTTCTGTTTACATGGGCTTCCTCCCACAGTCTAAAAACATATGGTTCAGATGAACAGGAGACTGTAAATTGCTGTGCGTGTGGTGGGTGATGGACTGACATCCTCTTTCGGGTGGACCATGCTGTTTATTTTACTCAGGTACAAGCCATACTAATTCTATTGAATTCCAACCATTAGCCTCGAACGTGATCCTCCGACCAGTGTTTTTGACCAGTGATAAGTAACATACACAGATTGAGAAGGAGCTGAACCCATTACCCTAGTGGTGTGAGACCACCCATTTAGATAAGCATGCAACCCAAAACGAATACATTTGATTGCTTAGGCTAGCAGGGTACTGGTGATTTCATTGAGTGAGATTGCATACAGTCTTGAAGGACAACCTTGGTTGAGTTGGACCTAAGCTGGGGGCATGCTCTTCTCTCCATTCTCTCATGCGCTGGTTACACTATCTCACTTGTTTTGATATAATCATTTCCCACATTCTTTTAATTACTAACATAAACTGTAGCTGAAGACCAAAGGAAACCTTCTCCACATGGAATGCTCTAGAAATGCATGCGGAAAGCTGGGATTCTGTTAGTGGTCACAGTTATGGTAAGTCATTAGGTCACAGTTCTGATGTTACTCCTCAGTTTCATACAGAGTTGGGATGTTTCAAATATCAAAGCGTATGACAAGAGAGGAGGGGTACAGAAATGTAGCATTTCATTCTGTAATAATAACTCACATTGTGAGTCATTATTATCTCTTTACCATATCAAAAATAACATTGCATATAACATAAATAATGTAATCTTTTGAACTATGCAAAGGCAGGTTAATGACAAGACCAGTTCTTTATTGCTACATTTTATTTCAAAATTATTTTTGTGAGCATGTACCTAATCTTTCATCATTCCATTTCCCTACCTATTTACTCAGTGCAGTATCAGCCTGGAGTCAGAAAGAACTTGGTAGGGGATGCCCTGGGTCGGATGCCAGTCCGTCGCAAGGCATACGCTCACAGACTGTGGGCGATTCAGAGAAACCAACTTGCTGGACGGTGAGAGGAAACTCATAGAGCGAACGAAAGAACTGTAGCTACAACCCTGTGGTCATGAGCCCACTAACTCACCCATTTAGAAAACTACGCAAAGCAAAACAAATGTGTTTGTTTACTTCCTGTAATGATGTACCGGTGAGCATGCTGGGTGAACTCTCTGGCTGTCTGGAATGATAACCTGGGTCTGCTTCCTGCAGACGCTCTTTCCTAGCAGTGAGGGAGAAGGCTTGAGGAGGGACAACAAAACAGACTGAGCAGCGAAATGAGGAAACAGAGGACAAGGAGACTCATCTCCAAGGGCAAATTTACACAGGCTCATGTCAAGAGTCTGAATGACAGTTTAATGCAATTTGCTGTATGATTCCTTTGTAGTTTAAACACTTATCAGCAAGTTTTGCTGTAAACTAAAGGATATTGGCGTGCAGTATTAGAGAAATTCTCTTTTATGACCAAACTTCAAACAATCAATTGTTGATTAAACCCTCGTGGGAAATGTGGGTTATGCCAAGCAAAATATTAAATTTTCCTTCAGTTTGGACAAGATTTGGCTAGTCACATGGTTAACCAAAGACTTTAGACTTAACACGCTATACAGACACATTGTATATTTGCTTTGAACAGAAAATTTAAATTCCAACCATCACTCATGTACAAAATTTTTACTTACATTTGAAAACCATCAAATAACCATAGTCCCTCATTCATAAATTATATGAGGCTTGTGTAGGAGGTGCCTACCACCCTTCCTCAGGAGAACGTAAATATTTCTCTTAGATCAGTTAAAAATAGAAAGAAAAACAAGGTTAAAGTGACACCCTGACCTTGAGAAAGTGTTTATCTCCTTCATGCTGCAGTCATCACTCAGGCTGTAAAAGGCAGCTCTTATAAGCCTCTGCATCTTTTATTAGAGCTCCTAGCTGCCTCTTTGATGGTCTCCTAAGCCAGCCTCTAGATGGAGCTGCCTGCTCAACAGCACAGGCAGAAAACTGATCCTCCGAATAGACACTCAGTGGCCGCTTTATTAGGCACACATAGCTAGCACCAAATAGGGACCAAGTTTTGCCTCTAGAACCAGTTCAAGGGTGGATGGGTTGTATAGTTGATGTTAATGACTACTGAGCTGCTGTTTTACAATTTTGGTCTTCCTGTTAGTAAGAAGTCCGGATGATATCCTCTGGTCTCATTAACAGTGTTTTTACCCACAAATGCCATTGACTTTTTGTTCATCACACCATTCTCTAAACTGTACTGTAGTGTGAAAACTCCAGCAGGGGGGCTGTTTCTGAGACGCTGGAAACACCATGTCTTGCACCAACAGTCACACCACTTTCAAAATTGCTTAGAGTAGCTCTGATGCCCAAATAGTTAGTGAGCCTCTTTACCCTGTCTGCAGGCCCTACACAGAGTTACCTCCACACGATTTACTTTTTTAAATGGGCAGGTCTGCCTAGTAAATTGACCACTGATTGTAACTTCAGTTTTGAATTAATATTTTTCCACTTTCAGTACCAGTTTTGGTATACAAACTACTTTGCCATAAAAATATAAATACTATGAGAACAGCAAGCATCAATGTGAAGGGCATACAAAGTTTTAAATTAAAATTTCTTACACAAGATCATCAGTCCACCAACTGCTAATCCTAGTCAAGGAATGCCAGTCCATCAGTTGGATGACACACACACCAGGTAATTTAGAAACTCCATTAAGCCTAACGGCACATCATTGGAGTATTAGACAACACCCAAGTACCGGGAGGAAACCTGCAGTGACCTGAAGAGAACATGCAGAGATGAGATTCAAACCCCCAATAACGGATGCGAACGTCACCATTGTTAATGCCCAACCAATTCTTAGATTGTGTAAACTCCTGGGCAAAAAAAGTCCAAACCCAGGACTGCAAAACATTAAGCTTTTAATGGTTTTAAGAAAAAAAAAAAATCATTGGGCAGATAATTCCTGAGTCATCATTTGTTCAATCACTGCAGTGAACTGGTGGGAGAAAACTAAGTGAATTTCCTCGTTTCCAGGTTCTCTTGTACCCAAAGATAAAATGATGACGATTTTAGTTTTTGAATTTTATACAAAACTATCTAGGAAATGCGTTTCAACCACTAATCAACTGTTTTAAGCCATTGACACTTCCTGTAAAAAAAAAAAAAAAATCGGTCCACGAGTTTACCAACAAGACAAACCTTTAATGGAAATCAGAGAAAAAGTAATTAACTACGGGATAGTTTGATTGCAAATTTGACCAATTATTTTGTTCTATGACCTTTTATTCATAAATCATGCACCACTAAGATCATGTCCTTTAAATACCCACAAAAAAAAAAAAAAAAAAAAAAGCAGTTGCCAGGCCCTACATTGCAGACAGCTTAGAGATGTCAGCTACGTGTGGCTGAACTACAGGAGCAAACCAGAGTACTGGAGGAACTCAGAACACCACAGCACCAGCATGCAGGTTACCCTCAGGGTGAAGTGCCAACCCTTAAGATACTACAAGGGTTGAAGAACATGGCACCACAGTTCAAGCAAAGCAGATTCTCAGAGGAAATCAAATCAATTTGTTCACTTTTATTTGCTGCTCCAACAAAGCGTGGTACAAGCTGCGTGGTTGTAACACACAGGAATCCTCCTAGGCATAAACGTCGCAGAAATAAACTCCGACATTTTGTAGCCTTTGAATATGGAGATAAATGCAAAAGCAACAGGGATGAGTTGGTCTATCCTAGTGTACCTTTCTTAAATTGGCAATCTCCAGATGTGTGAGACCACAAATAAACCCTTCCCATTACTCACTCACGCACCCACAGACACAGTTGCCTCGATTCAGGATCTTCCGAAGTCTCAGCTTGTGTAGCGCTGCTCGCAGAGACTAAGTGCTTCCATAAGTTCTCGTATTACACATCTGCTATTCCTGGCGGAGTCAATGGCTTCCATGTGTTCAGCTACAAATCCAGAGTTACTCTAATGACACTCATGCTGACAAAGGTCTACTTTAATCAGAGCATTCATTTCCCAGCATTTATTATAAACAAAACGCTGGCCAATACCTGTGTCTAATCTCCAGACAATAAATCACTTGTCCGCACAGCGAGGCCCACTCCTACTGCAACGTCATGTGATATTTGCACACTTGGTTCTAATAACGCTCCATAACACACCACCCATACCAAAACACATACTACATATCCAAACCATTGGGGCAGTGGTTTACACCATGTATAAAACCGCCAAATAAACAAAAAGATATTGCCATAAAATCATTTTCAATGCCTTTTTTTTTTTTTTACACATTTCAGCAGAGCAAAGGCACCTGCTCCACAGGCACCAAAGCCATGAGGAAACTAGAAAAAACTAAGACCAAAACAGAATCACACAAAGATCATCAACACCTGCATCACATGGCCATTCAGTAGGCCCAAAGTACCCCAGCTACACTGCAAGGGTACAGCATCTCTACAGAGCATTCTCCCATATCACTTGCCCAGCTGACCTTTTATACACAACATTGGCCCATTCATCCAACAAGAGCCAGCTGGTCATTATTAGTTTGATTGAAGATGGAGGGTAGTCTGTCACATGAGAACACAACAGAGTGCTAGAAAGATGTTGTCCAATATCTTATATATTCTATCACAACTTTGACCGGTGAAAAATATTGTTTGTTTTCCTGCCATAAACCCCAAGACAGTGCTGATGAAATCATAAGGAAAAAATTAATGTCACTGGCTGGGATTTTTATTGTTTAAATAAGACATGCACTTTATTTTCTGGTAAAGTACAACTCGTTTATTGAATTCTCACCACAGATTGAACCCACAGGCTTACCTGTAAAAATAGTTTGGCATAACTAGCAGAGCCAGTATGTGGAGGCCCTGCTGTCAGCCAGTGTGCACTAGAAGATCACTCTTCTCAGGGACACTAAAGCAGGGTAGTGATGTTAATATTCGTAGTTTTTATGTATGGGGAATTTTGAAGTTCATCTGTTGTAATACTAGTGCACATCTGTGACTTAGATTGCTTTTTAATTGTGTAATTTATTGTGTGTGGAGGGTGCAACCCACCAAAACTAAATGTGTGCCAAATTTGGAAAGCAGGCTGATATGCGCTATGGTCTGTGGTACTTTCCATAGCAGGTTTGATGTTTGTCTCTCTTGAAAGAAGTTCGCAGCTAGCTTCTTCACAAAAAAGAGTGTACAACTAATTAAGCAAGTTGACATGGGAGGTGCCTTCCTGAAGATGCATAAAAATAACCAAAATCATAAAGAAGAGATTTTATGTATCCAGGATATCTGATGATCTAGACATTGGGGACCACAAATCACGCTAGGTGATATCTCCAGTGTTTCCATGGTGTTTTTACAGCCCACTAAAATCGAGAACTTCTGAGACAGTCCATCCTGAGCTGTAAACCTGTCATAAAAATCAGCAGTTCATTGTTTGCATTGTCCCAACTGAAATGTACGATATTGAACATTGCAGATTGGATTAGGATGCTGTGGCGAGCGATCCACACAAAGGTCTCCTCAGCACCGTTTGGGGAGTATCTTCAGCCTCAGCGATGACACTCTGCAAACAACTCCTCTCTCCTGCATTCCTGTACTCATTAACATTTGCATGTACATTTATATATTCAACAGATGCTTTTGTCCAAAGTGACATAGAGTGGGGCAAACACAACACAAGCATGCAGCAATTAAGCTGCTTAGGTAAAAAGTGCAGGTATGCTGAGCATCCAGTGAGTCAGTAGTCAAAAGAGCTTGATGAGAAATTCCTGGAAAAGATAGATCTTGATGTGTTTCTTGAAGGTTGAGAGTGACTTTGCTGACTGAATGTGCAAATAGTAAATAAGCCAACAATCAGACCATGTTGTATCGGCAAGCTCTGTTCATTCACCACCTACGTGCATGAGCTTGAATGTTCTCCAAATTAGCATAGCAGTAAACTTTTGCAGTCTACTAACACATAGTAAAAATCGCCTTATTTGGGCACTCAGTATGCACAAATTCCCAGCATGCACCTGGGCCACTGTTCACTGTCATTTTGTAGGTGGACAATAAAATGGCCATGCCTTTACAACCTTACGGCTACTTCTGATTTATTTAGTGAGTTGCATTGTAGCATGGAACACTGTTTCCGGTGGTAACTGCAGTGCGGATCAGCTGTTCTCTTTGTGCTGGTGAATGGTCCTTCTTTAACCTGAAGCATTTAATTCCAGGCTGATGATAAGTTTAAAAATCTCATAGTATTTGTATCTACATTTAACCATTATTTTGACAGCAATTCTATTTTGTTTCGAATTAAAATGTTTTGGAATCCAATATGTTAAATGTGACCGTTTTTCATTCAAGTCAGTTGAAATGGCTTTAGCTAAACTAAACTGATCAATTCTTTAACCTTCTTGAATTTACAAAATAATTTTGTAATTGATTGTGTGGAAAAGGAACATTAGCATTAATTATAGCCTTTTCACTTATAATGCTTAGCCTTTTTAAAGACTGACGATTGACAATCTGTTGGTTTTTAACGAGCTAATTTGCTTAGCTATTGTGTACTGTCAGAAAAGCAACTGGGGTTAGCATAGGAGCTGTTAGCGCGTACAGAGGTGTGGACAAGTAAAGGACTACAGGGGTTCAGAATGGAAAAAAAAATGCAATGTTCTACACTCTGGTTTAGATGAGGCCCTCATAGCTGGACCCATGGGGCAAAGCTGGTGCAGAGTTTGTTGTATTTGCTTAATAGTTGTTGGGGATGCTATTGATCCAAAGTCATCAGACTTGAGGTCCCAATCTAACATTACAGAACTCCAGGACCAGAAGTACAGTTTATGCAAAATGTCAAACACTAAACACTGAAAAAACAAACTTTCCGACTTTGTTTCTCCACAGGTTTAACCCAACAAACGGAACATTCTCACAATGTCCAATAACATTCTCATTATGTTCTTAACGTTCCTGTAATGTACCTGTAGCATTCCCTTTTTTCTAGGAAGTTACCTTATAGATTAAAAACACACTCAATTCGTTCTTATAACACAGATTGGAATAATATTGTAGCGGCATGGACCGTGGAATTGTGGGTAATGTTATGTTTGTCCACCATGTTTGTGTGTGCGGGGGCTAGCAAGGTTGGCCCCCAAGTTTTGTTGTAATGTAGAGTTGGTGTTAATGTAAGGTTGCTTATCAGGGTGGGTGCCTTGCTTAAGGTGCCTTGGTTCAAAGTCAAGATGTCTCTGTCTCCTGCCATTCCAGGGAGCCATATTATTTTAATAATTATATAATCCTGTCCAGATTTTTAAATATAATCTATGATGGAGAATGCAGATTTTCAAAAATAAAAGACATCAAATATAGTGATAATGACAGTGATGTATTACACTAGTGAGAATCTGGTAACCCTGTTATTAGTTCAGACAGCATTAGAGAAATTGTAAATTCCTGAGGAAAGCCAGCCTAAACAAATGAAATCATCTAATTATTTTTCTGCATCCCTTGATGGTACCTCAGATGACACCAATCCTGCAGTCTTGACCAGAATATACTTTTAAATATCCATACTCTCAGTTTCTCCTCTAATATATCATGTTTTTTTGGAAATGCCTTCACACATAAGAACTAAAGATTCTATTTTTGAAGAGGATCCCAGACCACTGCATTTTCCTCTCCAAAACCCAGCGTGAAAACCAAGATGGAAATCTCTGTTGTGTAACTCAGATTCTGACGTGTTCATGAATGGTGATGAACATGAATGGCCTCACATGACACATCAGGAAGACCTTTGTTTTCCATCTTGCAAATTAAAATGATTTTTAGATAAATGATCACCAACAACTGCTGTTCCTGTGACGCAAAGGAGCCTTTTGGGATAACAGTGACATGTAGAGTCATTTCAAAGGACAAAACCTGTTGATAATAAGTGGGATGTGATTCACAGCGTGGAAAAGCTTGTGAAACCAAGGTGTAGGGTCAGTTCTCATAAGGATCCAGTGATGCTGCTATGATGTGCTTGATATATCTTATTATGTAGATTAACATTAGTATTCTAAATTGCCTGTGTGTGATCACCTAGTAGAGTGAGGTCAATGTTGTATGTGACTTGTGTGTGATCACCCAGTACAGTGAGGTCAACGTTCTATGTGACTTGTGTGTGATCACCCAGTACAGTGAGGTCAATGTTCTATGTGACCTGTGTGTGATCACCCAGTACAGTGAGGTCAATGTTCTATGTGACCTGTGTGTGATCACTCAGTAAAGTGAGGTCAGTGTTCTATGTGGCCTGTGTGTGATCACTCAGTGTAGTGAGGTTTATGTTCTAAGTGCATAACAAAAGTCTGAATATTATAGTAATCCTACGCTACCATAAAATCATTATATTTCAAATCAATAAATTAAAAGGTATTTATTAATGGAAAGTTACCAGTGGTATTTCTACACTGTAATTTCAATTATATATTAACTTCTAATACGTTAAGACCTGTAACTAGTGGTCTATATTTTGATTAAGATTCCTAACGATTATAAAAGCAGAAAAACACTAATGTTGTATAACATAAAGAACATAAATAATGAATGAATAGTTACTATCAATTTCTTGCAATATTAAAAAAGCAATACAAAAACTAGATAAAAATGATTGCAGAGAATCTCAGTTCTGGGTGATCACTGTGCAATCTAGTTTTTGCTCCAGCTGAATGCAAATGAATTTGACATGGTTGCTGAGAATTGAATTCCAACTGCTATGTGACTTACCGTGACATTTCTCATTTCTTTTCTTCGAGATTTTTACCTGTGTCTGTCACACTGGAAATAAAGTACTTTGGTGTGTTTTGACCCTTTACATACAGTATAAATAATATAGATTATTTATGATATACAACCCCAAATCAGGAAAAGTTGGGATGGTATGGAAGATGCAAATAAAAAAAACACAGTGATTCTTAAATTTACTTTGACTTTTATTTCATTGCAGACAGTATGAACCCAAGATATTTCAT
>JAACJT020000013.1:3260396-3283574 GCA_009936485.2 Gymnarchus niloticus
AGTCCAGTGGTTACACATGCATTGACAAGATATAATTTGCATTATCCATCCATCCATCCATCCATCCATCCATCCATTTTCCAACTGCCTGTCTTAGTCAGGGTCATGGGGAATTTGCATCATCATCATCAGTAACAGTATTAGCAGTAGTACTTTGTGGAGGGTACCCAGTGTAAGAACATGTTAGCACCTCATACATTCAGAGGCATTAATCTTCACAAGTGACTAATAGACATATTTTGGAAAAGGGAAAATCGTCCCAGTGATGTCACTTGCAATGGAGGAATTAATGGAAAGTCTGGTAAATTGTGCATGCTGATGCTTATTTCTAGGCTTTAAGGGGTCCCTAGACCTTACTGGTCTTTCCATGATAAATCGATTCCATTGGACTGACTTCTTAATCTCTATGTCCACCTTTAGACATGGATTTAATTTTGGACGTGGCTACCAAAAACACTGCAGCATTTGGACTGAATACCTATTCCCAGGACAATGTGTGGATCAAAGATAATATAAGCCTTGACAGAAGCGTAAAACACAATTTTTAATTGCACATATCTGAATAATACTCAGGTTATCAAAAAAAGGTACTAAGAGAATCATAAAATCATGCATAAATCTAACTTGATTGGTCTTGATTGGTTTTCAAAATGTTTGTCTCTTTATGCAATGTGCAGGTTCTGGGGCATCCTAATTTAATAGAGCCAACACCCCCACTGTTTTTTGAGTCTATTTCCTCCCTGCTGGCCTGACGCTGGAGCTTCAGGAGCTGGGGGTCAGGGTACAGGGCAGGTTTACTATTAAAAGATTGTTGTTAAAGGAAGGAAGCTTTTTTACTTGCTAGGTGCTAAACATGGTCACACACTAATTACACTAAAGGTTTGTACCTGACTTTGTTTGATTTCAAATATCTCATTAAGAGATGCTGCCTGTGACCTGAAATAAATGTTGGACACAACATGAAACAGCAAATATGCTGTAAAGTTGAGAAACCTACGCTGTCAATGTGGCGTGGGGGTGATTGTTTTTCTGTCCTCCATTTTACGACGCATTAACTAATCATGAGGGGCACAATCAGAAGGGTGCTTAACTGCAGCACATGAAGAAATGTGTAATCAACCAAAATTAATAAAACCACATAACGCGGGCGAGTCATTGAGAAACTCTTCACAAACTGTCTTCACCTCTGTCATTCCAATGCTGTTTTTCAGGGACAACGAATCATTGCAACCAGATTATCCATTAGCTTGACTGCCATTTGGATCTTCTCTTGCAAGATTTACAGAGTCATCTATCATGTGGACGTTTCTTCATCATCCTTTTTGTAAGAATGTGCAGATATAAATAAAATATAGTACTGGCTACATGTGATTCTAAATTCTAAATTCTCACCTCACATTTTATGGTTTTAAGAATAGATAAAATAACTTTTGCTTTTGAGCACAACATAAGATCATTTTTTCATTATTTACAGGTATAATATCAGTCATTCAAAAGCCCACTCCTGGCATTAAAATGCATATATCAACAAAAAATATTTACATAGGACATATATACAACTCTATGAACATCAGCCTCTGAACAGCATTTATAATTCTGTATTTACATCCAGACAGAGGACCAACAAGGAGGATGTTATGTACAAATAGGATGGTATATACAAATATAATGGCATATACACATAGGATATTATATACAAACAGGATGGTGCATACAATGGCATGACTATTTGCATCGACCCCAGTGTCCATTTAGTGTGAAAATCATGCCTGCTGTTGATTATTTACATAGTTCAATTTTTGATCAATGACTTGAACTGATGTTATTGTTGTTAGAACTGGTTCAAGTTTAGAGCATTTAACAGATTGTTACATTTATTTAACTTTAACCAGAGTTGAAATACAATTTTGGGATAACTACAGGGAGTTATATGGTAGGTTTCGTCTAAAAGCAAGATCACTGCAACAGAAAGATTCATATTAGCCATTTTTTTAATTTTTTTTTTATTTCCAATAAGAAATCACTTCTGCAAATCGTAGAAATGGTTCATTTGAAATTGAAAATATCTCTTCTGGGTGTTGGAGATTACTTCACTCCAAGTACCTCATATATTGAAATAAAATTACTGTAGGACACTTCAAAAAATTTATGAGAAAAGAAAAAGAGTCATCCAACACATCTCTGGAGAATCTTCATTTGTAAGAAATGTCTTTCACCAATGATATGTCCATTTCAAATATAAATTACTCAGGATGCTTTGACCCGTTGGCGCTAGCCCCCAGAACGCCTCTAATTCAAAGTAAATGCTTGCTGATGCAGGTCATTGGACCTTAGAACGTCTTTTCACTGCTCTGGCTGTGTGTCCATCAAGACTGCTGTTTTTTTTAACTGCGGGAAGAATCTGGAGAACCTGGAGAAAATCCAGGCAACTGGGGTAGAGCATCCAAACACTTTATAATTAATATATCCAATGACACACTAAAAGCATTCATTAATTTGTTTGTAATGTTTTTCCAGATTTCCCGACTGTTATCATATTTAGCTTAGATTGCTTTTTAAGAAAGAAGGTTCTACATTACATGTATTTCCTGGGTTAAAAATCTTGCAGTAACACTTGTTATTACTATTATTATTATTATTATTATTATTATACTGTGACATGTTCATGTGGAGTGTGTCTGCTACCTCTAACCTACCAGGCTGCGGGGTTCATATCCTACTTCTGTGTTTGTGGGGTTCACGCGTTCTTCCTGTGCGGTGTCGGTTTCCCCCTGCAGTCCAAAAACATGCTAGTTTAACCGGCGTCTCTAAATTGCCCATAGAGTGTGTATGTGCCCCGTGATGGATTGGTATCCCAGCCTTGTGCCTGGGATCATTACCAGAATAAGCAGTTAGAAAATGAATGTCATTATGTTAAAAATGTGACATGCATTGACTTATTAATGCTAATTACATGCATTTCTTTGTTGTGTTTATTGCCATATATAATTTGAGGTACTTGTAGGCCAGGTTGTAAAAAAAATGGGATATATGAAAACAAAATTATGTTAATAACAAATGAGCCCAAATTTCCCACCAAGTAGCTCTTTGCACTACACCAATGCCCCGCAGAGCCATTCAGCCTCCTGGGGAAACATCACATTGTCACTCTCTGTGATTCTGTTGGTTTCATTTCCATCTTTGCTGATATTATGCTCAGCACAGCAGTGAAAAATGTTCAGAGATGATGAAGAAGATGTCATGGGGGCAGCTGTCATTTTAGAGCTGAGCGAAACTCGCTCATCCATTATTTTACATTTTGCTCCAGCACTTTTCCTTTGAGGTAATTAGAGACGAGCACATCTCAGACCGTAGTTCAGAAATAATACAGATTTAATTTCAAGCAGTCGTTTTGAATTAAATGTCTGTTCAGCCTCTTCAGGTTCCAATCATCGCTCATCCATACGAAAACCCCTTCATTAAAATATTTAATACATAAATCAGTGTTAAAATCAAAGTGAACCAGGGGCCCCGATTAAGCAAATGGCAGGTTAGGACAGCAAATACTGAAGACTTTGACTTTATAATGGAGCTGAGAAGCTCTTAGGAGACTCACCTTGACTAGCTGCAGCTAATCATGGTTCTGGTGGAGTGTCGGCAAGAGTGACAGATGGATGAAAAGCAAAGTGATAGCAGAAGTATGTGCACCATTAGGTTTGTGGTTGGCTTTTGTGAAAAAAAAAAAAAGACAAAAAACAATTAGCAGTGACCTCATATTTCATAAAAGCATTGTTCATTATTTATTTTCTGGAATTTTCTGTGGGAACCCATGGCTAGGTAGAAGAAAACCTGGGAGATCTCTTTTCTGTTTGAGAAAAGACAGCACAGCATTCGACTTCAGCAGCATTATCGCCCTTAAAGAGCACCGAAAACAACTAAAACTGATCGGGAGAGAAAGACAAATGCCTAGGATTGACAACACGAAATGTCAAAAGGGATCACGTTGATATATTACACAAAGGATTTCATGTTAAAGAGCTTCCAGTAATGTGCAGGTAAAACTTCACCTTCCTCTCCACAGGGTTCTCGCATCACAATGGGTTTCCCGGGCCGTGCGAGAACAAGTACTGCGGCCTGGGGAGGCGCTGTGTTGTGAACTGGGAGACGGGCCACGGAGACTGCGAGTGCGTGGAGCGGTGCAAACCCCATTATAAACCAGTGTGCGGGTCGGATGGGGCGCTGTATGAAAGCCACTGCGAGCTCCACCGCGCAGCCTGTCTGAGCCAGCGGAGGATCGCAATCGTCCACGGCGAGGACTGCTTTTACAAAGGTGAGGACACCGTGTTGGCTCCTCGGCACGAGCTCAGCCTCAGAGCTTTGGAGAGGAAGCAGACTGTTTCCCCAGATTTAGCTCAACTGAAAACCTTCTGTTTAATATAAATTCCCAGATTATACTGCATTTATCCCAGCAATACCAAAAAAATAATTGTTATGGGACAGAGTGTATCTCAGTGTATTGGGGCCACTGCCACTGTCCAGAAGGTTGTGGGTTTGAATCCCATAGTTGGAAGCATAATCATATTAGCATTGCACCCTTCAGAAAGGCTCTTAAGCCCACTTATTCCTGTGATGCTGGAGGCTGACTAACCCTGCACTCTGACTCCAAGTGTTCCTTACTTATACATAACCCTGGACGAAAGTATTTCCCATATTAAAAAGTGCAATGCAGCCTTACACTTTCACCTGCTATGCAATTAAGTTCATACATACAAACTACACCTCATCAGTTAAAATCTGTAAAGACTTTAATAATCCAAAAATGACACCATTACTCTTATAGCATTCCTAAAAATATTTGCTGAAAGGAATTCCGGTGGTTTCTCCACAAGGCATGGTAGGGCAGCAGGTTTCAAATAAACACTATAAAGAGAAACATACAGGGAAAGAGTCAAAGTCAATACAGTGGAGGAAAAAGCTAACCAAATACATAAACTTTGACAGGAAACTCTTAAACAGCTCACTATGTTGGAGCACATGACCACAGTGACCACATGCTATGAAAACCATCACAGGATCACTCCGAGCCATTCAGGCGACACATTTTAATCCCTGATGAGGTAATCAATCTAAACAGAGTCAGCTGGGCTTCATTACTTGCGGCCTTTGTAAGTATGACTCCAGCGATTGATTATCTCTGAGGTTCAAAATATCATCCAAACCTAGAGCCTCAGTGCATCGGTGGATCCCACTGGTTCATAGCCCTAAGACAACAAAATTAGAAGCGATTTTCAGTGACAATACGGAGAATGTTACTTCAATCAGATGAAAGAGTCTTGGATCGATAATTTGTTCTCCTTGCTTGCCACCAAACCTCTGATGTTTATGGAACTTGTAAAGTGTTGACACTTAATTTGAAAGCCTTTTTTACATTTTTTATTTAACTTGCAATCAAGAAGTACCGTTAAACGTCGTTATAACATTGGGCTGTTTTCTGTAAATCAATCTGAAATCAGCACGAGCATGCACTAAGTAGACATCTTTTTCTTCTTGCTTAGAAGATAAACAACACAGAGCAGCCTTTTACCGCGGTGATGTGCAGCTTTAGTCTGGGTCTTACAAGGCAGTGCAGCAAACCACCTGTTGCTCTCGAACAGTTAAATCGTCTCTTTAAATATCCATGACATTTGTAAGCCTCCAGCAATCCACATGGGAGTAATATCTCTACATTGGCCTTTTTGCATATAAAGTTCACCCAAGTACTGTTAGTCCCACACACGAAATGTTAAAGAAATGCTGACGTGGCATTTTCTCAATACCTTGAAGTGACACTTTGCATAACTTACTTTGGTTTGGTTTTGGGGTAATCCTTTGCTGGAAAGCTTTGGAAACACACTAATAATTTGGTTTTTTATGGTTAATCCCATTCATTTTTATAAAAAATCCAATATGATAAAGGGAAATACATGTTTATGAATGAACAGCAGGGGGGGCATATTAGCTCTCTAGTTAGCATGGCTGCCTCATTGCCTCCAGGGTTGGGGGTTCAAATCCTGCCTCTGGTCTCTGTATGTAAAGTTTGCATGTTCTCCCCATGCTTTGTGGGCTTCCTCCATGATTCATAGATATGTGATGGGTTAGTTACCCTAGCCTTGTGCCTGTGATAGGCTCCAAGTCCTCCGTGACCCTGCAAAGGGTAAGCATTTTGAAAAACAGATGAATTGAGAGCCTGTGGTCAATTGACATTCCATTTATATATGGGGTTTGTCAGCAGCAGCTACTAGGTGCTGCTAATGAGGCCAGCCTACAATGTAACTTGACAATACAGTTCCCTAGAAGCCCCTGGATGTGTGTTCTGACTCCTTGTGGTCAGTGAAGTCAAACTTTCCCAGCTTTTATTCTGCAATAAGTGGTGCTTTTAAGAGTCGAATAAAGGAACAGAAATGTGTTTTCCATATTTTTGTTGTCAGATTTTAACCTGAAATTTACTCTAGCACTGTCAATTCTGCACTGTACATTTCAGTGCTGTTCACCTCTGGATAGTTGTTGGCTACCTCTGTGTCGAGCTCACAGTGATCAACGATTCCGTGCGGCACGAACGCAAATCTGGTGTGACGCTGAGAGTGAAGAATGAACCATGTAATATGTTATGACGTTCTAAAGGAAAGAGAAAACCAAAGCATTGACTCCATTGCCTGCTGTACACAATGCTGCATTAATGGGTCCACATAGCGTAGGCTGCATTAAAATATTATGAATATTTGGATATTTTGCATATAATGACGTATAAGTGTGCTGTGCAAGTCGATGGCCATTGTTTTAAGTAGAAAATTAGATGCATTTAGGTTGGCAGGCAATTACTAGACAATTGCCTGTGGTTAGACTTTATTTATATATGTGATAAACCTAATTGTTATTTTGAAGCAAAACAGCAAGAAATAACAGTGCTTTATTTAGGTATTCAGGCAATTATCTTTGAAAAATACATAAATGAATAATTCAGCTACAAAAAGCAAGTATATTTACTTCAAGTTTTCATTTGTAATTGGAAACTGTGTGACCATGGTTGGACCATGTGCGTTCAAAACTAATATTGTTACACGAAAAGGTATCAGCTGCACAGCAACTGTGGCGCTCCTGGGTGGACATAGGCAGTCCTAAGTCAGCGCTTTTTCTTGGTATCGATGCATGTAGAATTGGACAGTTAGCCGTCCAGTTGTGAAATACCCATAAGTGACAGCTTGCTCCCTCCTGTGGGCCCCAGGACAAATTTTCTTGGATGGGAAGAGTGACAGATGTGGTGAGGGGGAAGGAGAACCCTCGTTATCATGATGCTAAGTAGGCAAACATGCAGTTGAGCACGCTAAGGGGTGTGATGATGCATAAGGCACAAGGAAAGCTTCCTAAAGGACAAAGCAAGCTTCTGGTTGTGTCTGGAAAAGGAAATGGGCTTGATTTGAATATTTTCTGGACCAAAGTTGATTAACCTAGAAACGAGTGGAATTTGAGGGAATGTTTGGCTGGTGTGGCAACCATAAAATGCAACCTAATGGCAGTGCAGAATCAGTACCAATGAGTCCTGGTCAACTGGCTCATTGTAACGCCTCCTACTGTCCAAATGAAATATTCTTCAAATCTTTTGACAGGGCAAGAAACTGTCCAACCATTTGAAACATCACAAGACTTCCTGGAAAATGCAGTGCAGATTGGTGCAGTTTCCTCTCCTAGTGTGCAGAGTAAAATTAGTCTACAGTCTTCTGATCATGGCTTGAATCTTAGTGTGCAATCTCTGGGTGCAGCTTAGTGTAGGAATTTGTGGGAAATCTGGTAAAGCTGTGCCAAAGTCAGGGACAATTCTAGGTGCCGAATTGCTGTTTTTTGGACTGTGGTTAATGCAAACATCAAGTTCATCGGAATGATATACAGAATCCTTCAGGGGAATGTGACCAATCTTACTCCAAAATCTTCATAATCCTGTTACAACGTAAGTAATTAGGCCTTTTTATACCAAGAATAACATTACAGTAGTATATTGTAATTTGATAGGATAAACATTTAGAAGACTCTGCAAACCAGGCTCTTCACACACGTGTTAGTGTAGGTTGCTGCTTGATTGTTTTTTTTATTTTATTTGATCAGCTGATGTCATCTTTCAGTTTGGGTGTTAATTAGATCAGAGAATGGTTTTGTAAATGTGAGGAATACGTGTGTAATCAGTTTAGGATCCCCTGAAAAAAATGTGTCAACCCCTAATGATTACCAGTGTAGAGTCCTCCCTTTGTTAGAACCAGTGCCTCTGAAACGTTTATTTGTCAAACGCCTGCGAGAAGAAGTAAATGGCTTAATGTAGTGGAAAAGCATTGGAGATGAATGAGTAAAATGCTCTTTCATCATTGCTGTAGAAGCCACATCTTATGGTGGAAGTGGTCTATTGTAAATTAGAGATTTATGTTTTTTGGCCCAGCCATTGCAATCTGAATTTCAGTTTGAGTGTAACTCTTAGCAAAATTGTGTGAATGTCAATCAGCGTGACATGGGGATGGGTGTGACACAAGCGGAAGACAATAATAAGAAATGACAGCCATATTGGAAGAGGCAGGGAAAGACATGTCTATAATCAGTGTTGGGTCACATATAGGGCTGCACCTGGGGCAAGAGGAAAAACAACACCAATCTTACATTCGGACTGGAAGTGAAATGCAGTTGAAACTGAATGTCATGCACCTGGAGGTCCATGTCCCCTTCTCCTTTGCCAAAATAATCCAGGCTAAATTTTAAAGTCATTCTTGTTATTCAGTAGGTGGCACGGTTGCCTCACACATCCAAAGTTGAGGGTTCAAATGTCACCTGTGTGTGGAGTTCACATGGTCTGTGCATGTCAGATGTTTACTCCTGCTGTCTGAATACATGTGGTTTGGCTACTTGGCGTCTCTAAATTGCCTGTAGTGTGAGACTGTATGTCCCCTGTGATTGACTGGGATCCCATCCAGGGTTTACCCCAGCCTGTTGTGCTGTTACAAATATAGTAAGTCAATTACACAGGCAAATTGATCAATAAAAAAAATACCAGTACCTTAGTTTTCTATTGATGAACAAGCTCCATGTTTTTCTATGTATTCAGAATCTTTCCAAGCTCCGACCAATTAGAACACTTTGTGGTTATAACAGCAGACACTGAAGCCTGGTACACATGATAACCATTTCTCATTGGCTGATAAAGCATGCCTGCCAAAGGTGGTTTATGTGTGATTATACCAGGGCAAAAACACAACAATGTCAAACACTGCAGTGCAAATCAGTAGAAGAGCCATGTTTGTTCAGGAAGCTCATTGTTCATGTATAATTGAACGCTGTCATTAGAATTCAGTTAATACGTTGACAGATACTGCAGCCGTATCAATATTATTCTGGACAGGCTAATAACAAAAACCAGTAAGATTATTAGGGATGTGGCGATCTGATGTTCAGTATCAGTAATGATCTGGTTGCTGACTGAAACAACTGGATTGGTTATTGTTAAAAAATTTAGTTATAGTCTGATATGATAGAAGGGCGAGCCTTGCTTCTGTTGTCAAACCATTACTTTGTTTTGTAATTATTCCTTTAGGGGGTTAGAGTATTTGTTTCAGAGTTTGAGCATTTGAAGATGGTTATATTACATATGGGATACAAATGGCTTAGAAGTTGTTTACGTGGAAACAAAAAGACTATCGGATCAACATCAGCTAATATTTGAGGTCGTGCTCTTAGTATCGAGATTGGAGATGGAAAAGTGGTATCATGCCATCCCTAAAGATTATGCGAATCAACTAAGCAAAGAAGATGTTTGCAATGTAACTATGATTACATGTTTTAGAAGCCACAAAAACAATTTCAGCTTTTAGTTACGAATTCAGCACTTCAGTTGAGGGCATCTTTTTGTGGACAAGGTTGTGCATCATGGCGGTTGAAAGGGTTTAAAGCGGATTCACTGGATGTGATGCTATCTTATTTCTCTTCATTTCTGAAATGGTTTCCAGGCCCCAGGACCCAAATAGCTCTTTGTATGTATGAAAGTTAACTCAATACTGATACCATGTGCTTAATGGGCCCATGCCTAACATAGGGCCTGGGTTTGTTAAACACGGCATGGAAATTGAAACATCGTCTGTATTTCTTAACTGTGAGAAAATTTTGTAGGTGAACTGAAAAATATCAGTAATGCTCACTGAGTTGCAGTGTGGTGGGCTGCCAAATTAGCACTCCAAAATATTCCAAAAATGATTTGACTTCTAATATTTATTTCTATGAAAAATGTTGAAGCAACCATCCTTTTTTCATAACCACTTATCCAATGCATGGGCAGAGGGCATCCTGAAGGGGATGTCAGTCCTTCTTAGGGCAGAGGGTATCCTGAAGGGGATGTCAGTCCTTCTTAGGGCAGAGGGTATCCTGAAGGGGATGTCAGTCCTTCTTAGGGAAGAGGGTATCCTGAAGGGGATGTCAGTCCTTCTTAGGGCAGAGGGTATCCTGAAGGGGATGTCAGTCCTTCTTAGGACAGAGGGTATCCTGAAGGGGATGTCAGTCCTTCTTAGGGCGCATGTACACACAGTAAGGGCATGCTTAACTAACAGACAAGCAAGCAAACAAACAGTCAGAGAGACAGACAGATCGATCAATGACAATACACAGAGTGCAAGCAAGGTTGACCAAAGATGAATAAATAGATAAATAGTGAAATTTAAATGAACAAGGGGTGTTCATGGATGTCCAGGGTCGATAATGCTTATGTTCAAGTTGTTTTTCAGTGCTTTGTAAACATTTTAAAAAGCATGCCATGCATTGTTATACATGTGGTTTTGTCACAGTTGGACAATTAGATAGAAAGTCCACATCAGAGTAACTCCTCCAGTATGTAATGAAGTGTTTTTCAACAACAGGCAATAGTGCTTTATCAATAATTCTATTTCTATGCTCATTTAAAAACCATTCTTTGCTTGACATTAGAACCAATCTGGGCTTTTATGCAGCTCTGTTGTAATTGGGTTGAAGTCTTAGAATTTAGTTCTCTTCTTGGTGTTTATACTGTATGTCATTGAATTGGAGCCGATCTGCAGAACTCACTCTGACAGCTTAAGCTCTATGGTACACTACCAACCAAAAGCGGTTGCACGCATTTTCTACATTATCAATGTTACTCACATAATTTTCACAAAATATTCTAGACGCTCAATACTGATTTCTAAAAAGTAAGACGTTTACATTCAGCGTCCTTCGAATACCTTTATTAGTAAGAAAATTGGTCATATCTTTGGTTCATCAAAGTAGCCTCTTCTGGCAGCTACAACAGCAGAGCAAATCGAGACATTCTTTCAGGGAACATTAAATATTGCTCTTTAAGTTCATTCCAACACTCCTGGGGTATGGTTTATGGTTATTACGGTTTATTACGGTTTATTATGTTTATTACGTTACAGTATTCATAAGTCTCCTTTGGGCTGGAGTTGAACTTTGTGGTTTCAAAGACAAATGACAACATTTACATATACGTTACTCAGTGTCTAGAATATTTTGTGAAAATTATGTGAGTAACATTGACAACGTATAAAATCTTAGTGTGTGCAAAAACTTTTGACTGGAAGTGTATGAGCTGTCTCTACAAATTAGCAACCCTCCTGCAACCACATTTTTTCTACTTAAAAAAAGAAATTGTCCCACTTCCCAGTTGAACTCATAATATGAATAAGGAAATAGAAAGTGAAATGATTGCTAAGGAATTCGTCCATGTTTTTAATATCACCATGGATTTATATAGAATGTGCATTGCAGGTGAATTCTGAGTCAGAGTTCATCCACATTCCCGTGTATATTTTAGTACAGTCTATTCCAGATTTTGGTTCAACAGCCCTCAAACATCTCAGAGGACATGTTGAGTGTGGAAAGGAAAGAAATCCTGACCGAGAAAACTCATTAAAAGATTCATATCACAATTACACAAAACAATATGAAATATGTACTGTAACTTCATGATATTTACTTGTGCCATTGTGACTATCAACCTAAAATTCATCTGCAGGGCTCGTGGGATTGTGTGCATCTATATAGTGTCTTCTCACGTATCTTTAAAGTTTCCAGGGCTAACATCTGCAGCCGACCCTATTGTAAGTGATGTGCATCAATTTAATCCATCTAACAGTCTCATCTCTGTGGATTTTGAAATATAGGAAGGACTGTGCTGACTTTGTTGAAAATTCCAGACCATATTGTGTTGCTGAGCCACAAGAATTAGAAATATTGATTAGCCACAGCTATGAAAGTTGTTGGCCTCATTAGATATGAACCTTTTTGAAAGTATCCTGAAAGAGCATGACATTAAATCACATGCAGATAATAAAACACTTTATAAAGCAGGCCAATAAAATGTCATATAATTTTATTGGCCAAGTGGATTGAAACAAAGCTTGCTGTTTTTCATAATGTCCCCTACTTAGTATGCATGTCATAGCTTGCATTCTAAATCTGCATCTCACAAAGTGGAAAGGAATGGTGTGATGAAATATTTAAAGCACGGCAGCAAAGAAGGTAACACGAACAAGATGTCTGCCTAGACAGGAGATAATGACTGCAGCATAAATCTGAACTTGTGTCCAGACCGTTGGCCACTGTCGAGGATTTTACAGCCAGTGACTGACATTTGTTGACATCGGGTATCTGATCATCAGGTCCGACTATGATTTGAAGGTAGGAGACTGTACTCACTTTCCAGCCCAATTTGCATGTCTTTCTAATACCAGGTCTTGACTGGTGCATCCTGGGTGCACAGCTGGACTTGAGTTAATTTTCTCTCATCAAAAATGTAAATATTTGCATGGACAGTGAAGTTGTAAAGTGATTGAGATCCATAAGAGTGGCATACAAATCCAAACTACAGTTGTTTTAAAATAAGTTGTTGCTGATGTGTTATGATGTTATCCCTTCTGTGAAGCTGTCAATAAAATGTAGAACTGTGAAATTCCCTGGTAACATTCCATGACCATCAGAACTGTGTAATTATTAATAATTTATCTACAAATAAATACTCGTGAAAGTATCTGAAAATCCATAAATATTACGTAACTACTAATCTAATGCAGGGTCTCAGCCAAATGAATCTGACCCCAGGATGAACAGGACACATGGCAGGGGACATCCTGAATGGCAATCTGGTCCTCACACACAACAGGGAGGTCAATTAAGAGACACCAATGCAGTGGAACCTGCAAGGTTCTCAACTGTGAAAGTACCAAGAGTAAAGCCACATGAGCATGCTAATTTAACCTCAAACAAACAATCCCAACAAAGAGATCTGTTATTTGACATTTGTCATTTATTCTCTAGCCAGATGCCCTAGTCGACAGCAATGTGCTTGTGCAAGCTGGAGACAGACCCTCAGCGTATCAGCGAGTGACGGAGGTGCTGCTGCATTGCTGGTGTGCAGCATAGTAGTAGTTAGTGCTCCCACTAAAGCGTTACATAAAGTGCAGCATGGACCACGTGACCCTTTTTTTTGGCTTACTTAGAATCTGAGCAGCTGAATCTATAGACACAGCTGAAAACTAGGGGAAATGAGTTGGTCATTTTAACGCACGAAGAGCTGCCTGTCTCCTTGCAGTGTGAAAGAACAAACTGTTCTGTAGGGGAGAGTCAATTAAACATTTCCAAAGGGTTGACGATTTCCTGCAGGTAATGAGGTCCTGAGCCCATTGCTTTTCAGTAGGCCAGAACTTGACAGTCTGTGATGGAGAGGATGTGGATTCTGAACACTGACATAGTATGTCTATCTAAAGCTGAAGACCACTCATGCAAATTGAGTGCATGAAGGGGATGTGGTCCATATTGTATGTCAGGCAAAGCAGCAAAATTAACCTTCAGTTCACATTTCTGGGCAGATTGATACTGTAAATGCTTCATTAATGTAATAAACAATAAATCGCATTCAAATGGCTGGCACATTTGATTAGAATAGCCAGCGAGTATGTATGCCTTTGTCTCCATCTAAAACAAATCTGAGGTTCCTTTCAGCCCTAAAGCCTGCAGGACATCTGGGAAACTGCGTCCATTTGACCTTAGTAGTTACGGATCTGCAGGTACACTGGTATGTAATAACAAAGCCTTGAAGCTGGGGGACTTATATAACGTCTCGTGAAAATGCCACTGTGGCTTGGTCCGTTTACAGAAAGTCACTCATCACATCTTAGGTTGAAATGACTAAACAATGAATGGGAATAATAAAATGGCCCATTGGAATTACAGAGAGCGGAAAAGGTGTAAGACACAAATCTTCATGAATGACATTTTCTAACTATGTCACTTGTGAAGTTCATTAGTAGCACCACTATAACCTTCCATTTTATTTATTTAGCAGAAGCTTTTGCCCAAAGTGTCTGATAAATAAACGAAGCAGCTGGGGTTAAAGGCCCTGCTGGATAACTACTTTGCCAGTCATGGGATTTGAACCCACATCCTTCCGGACGCCGGCAGAAATCCCAGTCCCACTGAGTTGCACACTGCATATGCATAGCCTTTGCTGGCCTGATGGAGCCAATTAATTAAGCGAATTAAGGCAAAATAATTCTGCATCTACGAGCTGCACGTGCAGCTACATGTTACAGTTGGTTTTGCCTAAAAATAACTCCAAAAAGCCAGCCTTTGAAGGAGACATTCACAATTTAATTACATGTTGTTCTTATGCACATAAAGTCAGAATCTGTCAAAGTAGCTTATAGTAATATGACCAAAAAAGCTCTTATTTGCTATTCACACACATGTGATTGCTCAAGAGCTGCCACAGTCGAGAGGATATTTTCTGTACATTTCATCGTGACCTAAACCGTTTTTGATTATTGTCCAACTGTTCTGGCAGTGGGCATTTGGAGTCCGTGCTGCCGGATTGATAGCAGCCTGAGTCACTGATCAATGTGAATTCAATGAGTGTGGAGCTGCCAAAACACAAATGAAACCATCTCTGTTTCACTTCACTTGTGAAATGTCATCGGACAAGCAATCGACTTATATGCAGTGTTGAGGGACAATTGGTATTACATTGCACCACCGAAAGAATAAAAGAACAAACATCAGTGGAGCCAAGCCCATTTGTTTCAGACCTAAAATGCAACACAGCAGCCATTCATGTTTTAAATTGCCCAGTTTAAAAACTGAGGCAATTACCTTTATTTAAGATTTTTGACAATTTTACGATGAACTGCTAATGCATAAAGAGGAATGTTAGTTTGCACATATGGATTGCACACAAGGTTATCTTTTTGAATCAAAATCAAACTGCAGACATCAAGTGTATTAAAATTTGAAGAAAAGAAAAAAAAAAACATATTGTCAAAATATTAAAGCCAGGTCACAGACTTTGTACATGATAAGTGGTGCCAGCGGGTAATAATGATATCAGTGCCAAGTCATTAATTTCCCATTATAACTATATACAATGCCTGCGTTGTCTAGTAAAATGTACACATTTTCAGTTTTATATATTTTTTGTATTTATCACATAATCTATGCTTGCATGATACAGAGTTGATTGGTATACGATGTGGAAATATCAGAGATTGCTGGCTATGTTACACAAGATTAATCTCCACATCTCAGAAGATCATGCAGTAATCCAGGACTCCTTGACAATAACCAGACTCAAGCTCCCTGTTCTCAATTTCACCATAGTTGCTTTTTTCTCACTTGTGTCCATTTTGTTTCAAATTTGGATTTTTATTTTGACAATTCAGCAGAAAGAGCTTCCTGGGACTGACAATAACTCAGAAACATTTCCCTTGTTATCACCCTCTGAAAATAACTTACACATCGCTGGTGCACAGCAGACTCATTTAGCATACTGGTTGCAGTTTTTTTCTTGTGGTGTATGAAATATTGCGGTCTACATAATTTTCCCCAGGGCTAAATATTATATATAGAAAGTGGTTCTTTTGTTTGTTATACTTAAATGAATATCATGAAACTCCAAAGTCCTTATCCAGCTTTTGAATTCATTTGCATTTTCTTTTTCAGATGAAACACATGAAAAGGAGTCAAACAGATCAGGTTAATATATGGCTCTATAAGTACAATGTTGTGAAATGAACATCTCTTTTCCACCATGGTGGCTACCGTAGTGACTTCATCTGCCGTGATTGACTCTGATCCACCAGAAGTGTCCAGTGCTATCTGGATATTGTTGAGGTGACGCAGCTGACACAGATCTGCAATGTTGTATGGAAGGCTAGTGATGTATCTCTGGACTGGCAAAATGGGGTGGTGGTCCCAGTTTTTAAGCAGGGAGACTCTTCTCCCTCACACTGCTGTGTGAGGGTTCATGGGAAAGTACTAACCCAGTCTATATGTGTTTTGTGGTCTGGGAGATGGCATGTGCCTGCCCCTTGACATGCTGTAGCAGTCACTGCACACATGTGGAGTATCTTGGGCACGATTGCATACTATTTATTCCAGTGACAGCTGGTGGTCTTTCAAACAAGGGAAGCACATTTTAGACCTATATCATAAAATTAGCCAATTAGCCACTACATAGTTTGAAATAAACGAATGAACTTTACTAAACTGAAACAAGGTGCAAATCAAGAACACTATATTTATCTTTATATTTACAGTAGGATATGTACAAATGAAAATAGTGGGCTAAATTGCTAGCAAATAACAATCTATGAGCAGCAGCTTGTCTCATGAAATCACTTGCCAAAAATCTGCATGGGACCGAACTTGAAATGCTCCAATGTCAAAATGCTGTCAGTCAAAAAGAGGTCCAGCCCCCCTGACAGTTTCTCCAATCATCATGTAGCAACCCAGCATCCTGGCCAGCCCACTGCCCCATTTATTCCCAGAAATGCTGTGCTTCCCTGGAAATGACGTTTTGAAGCATTTGTCCAATAAATGTCTAGCTTCGCTGCACTGGAAACAAAGCACATTTTGAAGTGCCATTGAAGTCCAGTGAAGCTGAGCTTCAATGAGATTTAATGGATCGGGCTGCCAAGGGAATGTATGGGAATGTATGGGAATGTATGGGAAATCGCGTTAGACGACCTGCAAGAAATTATTTCTTATTCTGAATGAACTAGCCATTAAGTTGATCACGTTTTAGCACGCTCTTTGTAATAACAATGTAAATACAAAAGTACATTTTTGATTAATTTTTTTCGTGACATTTTAGAGGAGATGGAGCTTCCCTTGTAGTCTTAGAGCAGTCGCCTCTGATTTATTTTCTATATGAATGCAGTTAGAGTTGTAGCCACATCCTTGGCAGAAAACTAAAGCTTTTTAGAGTGTGTGTTGGCCTCTTATCTCCATATGGACAGGATATCAAGGCACTGTTGGAAGGGTGACAAGACATAGCATTCCTGCTTTTACGAGATGGTTTTGTGCTGAACGGGACCGCTGGTGTGCACCTGAATGTTTTGATGTTGAGGCTGCAATCGAAGAGATGAGAATCAGCACCTCCAAATATGAGACTAAGGTACACTCCAAGAAAAGAGTGGATTGTTGCTTTCAGCTGAAGGGGGCAAGTGTGCCCTTAGAGAAGGAGTTTAATTATCCCAGGATCTTGTTCATGAGCGATGGTAAGAAGGAACCTGGGATTGACAGATGGATCAGTTTGGTTAATGCATTTTTGTAAGCACTGGGGAAGTCTGTGGTGGTGAAGCTCAAGTTCAGTTTTATGACAAGATTCACTGTAAATCTGTAATCCATATCCTCACTTATTATTATGAGCTTTGAGGGATGAGTGAAAAAAGTAGGGTTGATGGACTCACTCTCCATGGCAGGGTGAGGAGTTTGAAGATCTGGCGGAACCTCATAATAGAGACATTGATCCTTTAGATTGAGTGAAGCCAGCTAAGATGGTTCGGGCATCATTTAGGGATGCCACCTGGACAGCTCCCAAAGGAGATGTTCCAGGCATGGCCAACTGAGCAAAGGCCCCATGGAAGACCTTGGACGCACTGTAGGGATTAAATTTCCCATCTGGCTAGGGAGTGTCTGGAGATCCCTCATATCGAGTTAGAGTCTGTGACCATGGAAGAACATGTTTGGTTTGACTTGCCTGGCATGCTCCTACCATAATCCTCAAGAGAAGAGCTAGTGGGAAGATGATGGCTAAAAAATTAAAATGCTGTAAGTTCATCCAAATCAGCAACGGCCTGCTTATGAGCAGCTTTTTACACAGAGCTGTCTTCCTGGTCAACAAGTGACCCAAGAATGATTTGCACTGCTCTAGCTGTGCCACAGAATCATTAGTGATGCTTATACCTGGACTGTACTTATTGTTAGTTCATATAGCTTGTCTGCATTTTCACACTTTCTAATTGGCACCAGACTGCTGCTAACGTATACATGTTTACATTACTGCCCTCGTCTACTTAATGGTTGTAGTTCTGTGCATGATGTCTTGATCTTTTTTTTTTATTTTATGGAGGACTAAATGCAGCAAAGGAAATTTTACTTACAAGGGCATGTACTTGGCAAGTAAAGTTGATTTCGGATTTGATGTACATAAGCCTTACAATATTTCAGATAAAAATCTCCAGTGGGGAAACTGTAGTGCTTCAAGTGTCAACTCAGGTCGATGACAAAAGGTTACTATTAAGAGTTATGATGATGCGGCAGCCTCCTTTTGGCCATTATTGTGCTGCTTCTGGGAAAATAAGGTTCACATTTAGAAACGGAAAGAACAAAGAGGTGGAGAAGAGTGGGATGTGTTCTGTGACCTCTGCGAATAAGATTGACAGTAGAATGAGACGGTAGATTTGAGATCAACGCAGAGCAAAGCGGAGTAGTTAATGCAGGATCATGCAGGACAGACAGTTTATTTTCCACAGGAAGAGGAAGCTAAAAATGGATGAAGAGCAGGGAGATGTGAGGAGAAGGAAGTGAGACCTTGAAGCATGATATCTGAGGAGGGAGATGAAAGGGCAGACTATCACTGAAGAGGGGGGAAGAAATGAGTGTGTTGTGCTAATGGATTTACTCAGGTTAATTCTGAGTCTCAAAGAAGGTAGTGGTCAGTGCTTTTTGCAAGTTAAGATGAAACAGAAAAAAAACAATGTATGGATTCACTGAGCCTGGCATCCCATGCAGAGAGTCTTCTGTCTGTTGCCCTGTGTTTCCTTTGATAGGCTCCAGGCTCACAGGATAAGTGGTTATGGATGATGAATGGATGGATGGACTCACAAAAGCCTGCGATCATGTGACAAACAGCTTGTTGACACTAATGAGGACCTCCAGGAACATTAGCTGTTTTTTTTAATTCTCAGTAGCTCAGATTCAGATATAGAACTGTTAACCAGACACAGAAATAGGACACAGCCCCATTGAAACACGCCAACAGGCGTAATCTGCAAATACAAAAGTTGGTAAAATGATTAACTAAATGCAATTTTTTTAAAAAATAGAAATAAGAAATAAGATGTCAAGAAACAAAAGTCAGGTAATATTTAAGAAAATGAAGTCCTGTTTAATGAGATGTAAATTGCCGGGCTGTGCCCTTATCTAGTATGTCTCTAACATAAAAGCCACACCCATTTGCCCCAGTATCTTAAAATGCTGGTAGTAGAATAAGGTCCTACACCAACAGAATGGCTTCCCAATCTCTGCGAGCCAACTGAGCAGACATTGGATTCCTGCATTCAGATGTTCCTTTCTGGCTCGGCCAGGTGTTACTGCAGTGACACCTCTAGTTGGTCTTTAAGATTGTGATCACTGACCTGCGATTTCAGTAGCTCAGCTTGTCACACCGCACCGGCTTGATGGATGACCCTGTCATTGGAACCAGAGGCGATGCGGGGACGGCTGCAGGCAGATGGCATGACTGGTTGTGCTGTGATGCATCTTAGGAGTAAAAAATATGATGCTGGGTTTTTAACGGGGCAGGTTCAGCTGTGACCAGAGTCAGAAAAGTGCAGTTTGACCAGGAATCCCAGCACTGGAGCAGCAAAGAATTATGGGGGGGGGTGTCAGTGGGTTCATCAGTGGGTTACTAGAAATAAATTGCCTTCGTAATTATTTTTGTAGGAATTCAAACTTAGCAGGGGTGCTTCAATCAAATTACCAGTGAATGTATTTGTTTAAGCATTGTTTTTTTTTTTTTAACTTTATATACACGTCATTTTTTGATGGGTGGGCTCCTCCAATACCTGTTGATGACTTTAAATCATAAAACTGTTGGTTCACCTTTTTATAAATGCATTTATATTCTCAAACAAATAAATCAGTTTTCACTTGAACAACTGAAACATAATTCAACTTGAAAACCAAACTTTTCAAATTGAAATTTTTCAAGTAAGGGAAAAGAGATTTTCAGATTGAATTTAGATTGCTTTGACATGTGGTAGAACATCGGATTCATCAAATTTCATCTTAAAGACACTAAATATCCTTCCATTAAAAATGTGGGGAAAACACTGGCTGAAGATTATCTGTTCTTTTGGCAAAAAATGTCAGTATTTTCCAGTAACTCTCATTTGGTTATTCAAAACGATCAGGCAAGCTTGCCAGTCTTATAATTCCACAGACAAATCAGAAGATGATGCAATGTTGAAGCATAATGAAAACAGAATGTCTTACATCAGGCATCAGGCATTTTGGAGAACTGAAAGTTCCTTTGCTCTTTGAGGTAAAAGCATGAGGACTTCACTTCAGACAATCATTCAGATAAAGTGGTGCCATTTGTTTGTTTGTTTGTTTGTTTGTTTGTTTGTTTTTCTCATGAAGCATTTAAAACTTTTTTTGTGCATACCTTTGAATTATAACCAAACCAATGAGCTAGGGTGGTAGCATGGGATGAATTATTCCCCGTTTTACTGAAGGAACCATTTATGGCAGTCACAGTACAGAGAAAATTAACACAGAAAGCAGCCACAGTTCAGGTCAGGTTCAGGTCGACTCTTTTGGCATTAAATGAGTCACCTTTTCTATCTTTTTCTATCTTTAATGTTCTGCACACTGTTCCGTTCATCCCAAACAGCAGATCAGTCAAAATGAATTGCAGAACTTTGAGGCTTCAAAGTTGGAATCATGAGCATTGTAATTAAATTGTGGAGGTTCTGCTGGAATTTAACTTAATCATTTAGATGTCTTAGATGAAGGTGTAATATTAGTAATATTATTGTGCACTCCTGTCAATATTGGTTGGATATTACTTTATATTGTTATTAGTTATTATTGCAAATCTAACCTGTAATTGTGCCATGTTAGACGGAAATGTCATAACTATCATCTTCAATTAAATTTAGAGAGTTCATGTATTTTGAAGAAAGAATCCAAAGATTTACAGCTGACTCAGTGGAGGAGGCACAAAGCAGGCATGCATCTCAAGCCCCAGGCAAAACAGAAACTTTTCTATGAATAAAAATGTGGAATTTGAAAACTCACAAACAGGCACACACAATATCAACTTATGGATTGTGACAGAAATGCATATTTACTAATCGCTAGGCGGTACAACTTTTTCCACTTCTTCCCATTGGTAGTAATATTGTGAGCTAAGCTGGTGGTTTGAATTAATTGCATGTATTAATTAAAGGAAGAAAGAGAAGTTCTGTAAGTTGTCAAAGTTAAAACTGTTTTGTTGTAATTAATAAAAAATGCATAGCTATTTTGTTTGCCTGTTGGCTAAATTGATTATTCATTACATTAATTTGTCAACCTGAAAATGAAAATCAAGAGTGGAGCAACATTTAGAATATGAAAGTAAAACTATTCAACAGAAAACTGGTAGATATATCAGTAACACTCGTATTGAATGTGGTGCAGCGTCAAAGTCCTTTTAACTAGTTCACTTTCACCCAGCAAACAGGGAACGTTACAGGTTCATGACAGGAACGTTAAGAACGTAATGAGAACATTACTGGACGTCATGGGAACGTTCCCTGTTTGCTGGGCACTTGCATTCAAAACAGGGACTTTCTTTGCAAACTACCCTAGGCTGTGTTCCTTCCTTTGAATCAGAAGCAATTCTCTTTTTTTTTTTTGTTTTTTTTTTTTTACATTTGCGTATGCTCGATCAAAAGGGGCCCACCCTTTGCTTGATATAACGCAGAATTCCAAACGCTTGTTACGATGCAAGCAATAGCAATTACTTCGAAAAAAAAATGGCACCTTGAGAATCAATTAAGAATGATCTGGCGGCGCTTGTTGGATTTTTTATTTGCCGTGGCAGATGGTGCGGAAGGGGGTGGGGAGGTGGTTGTCTACACTCGGCTCTGCTGTGACACGCACAGAGCAGCATGCACACAGATCAGAAGCCCCGTTGGAGGACAGAATTTAAATCACGGATACAGGACAGCTGCAGCCCATGTCCAACATAATAGCGATTATGAAAACTTGTTCATGCAAACGGAGGCGCAGCTCAGCATTAAAACCCATTAATGTTGCTTGCTGATGATTATTTTAATTATAATATTAGCCTTTGAAAATTCAGCAAAACAAAGGAGGTTTATATTAGGAATTTTTAGGCAAATTGCCACGTCTTTACCTTAATTACATCTTTAGAAAAATTAATCATTATTCACCTCAGTTACCATTAAAATGTTTTATAAAATAAATCAAGCAGGACAGTGGATCAGATTTAGAGGGTTAGATTCCCACCTCCATTCTGTGTGTGAAGTTTTCATATTCACCCCCAGGTTACACTGGTTTCCTCCGGGTATTCTGTAGTACAAAAACATTAGCATTTTGGCTAATTGTCACAAAATTGCTAGTGTCATCAATGTGCCTACGATAGCCATACTGACCCCAAGATTTTTTTCTGAATATGTTTTCGTCCCTGCATACTGTAAATCTTGGAGCATGCTCACTGGATGATTAAGCACTTATAAAATGCCTACCAGTAAAAATCTCTGGCAACTCCTCTGCCTGTGATGAACTGGCATCCCATCCAGGGTGTACCCCAGCCTTGGGTCTTATCCTGACTGGGATCGGCTCCAGGATCCCCCGTGTCTCCGAGCAGGATAAGCAGTTGGAAGACGGGTTGGAAATAAGTAAATAACTTTCAATTAAAACAAAAAGCAATTTATTTTATTTGATAGTGCTTTAACACTAACAACGAAGATGATACGTATGTAGTTGATTTTGTGCATGTATACATTAATGGAGAATTTCTTTCTAGACTTTTTAAGTTTAATTTTCAATCATTGTCTGTTCATAATACTACTTTTTTCCCACTCCATATATATA
>JAACJT020000013.1:3283674-3309142 GCA_009936485.2 Gymnarchus niloticus
GTCAGGCTAATTAAGACCTCATAACGTGAATTAGCTAGTTAAGTACACAAGTTAACTTAGCTGGTGGTGAAAATTAAAAAAATACATGGAATGGCTGAGATTCTTTCAAGGAGAGGTTTGGAAACCAGAGTTATGTTGTTTGAGCCATCCAATCAGATCTCGGTAATATTTTACAGAACAGAGGAAATTATTTTTACTACTTTTTCTGTTACTCTTTATTCATACGTATATGTTCCAATGTTAAATTGTGTTTTTTTTGTCTGAGCAAAAATACAATTACTGTCCAGATAAATGGCCTAAAACATTTTCTTGAAATGCCTAAGACTTCTGCACAGTACTGTAGGTGATCAAGCATTCATAATAAATCATTCGAAACAATTATTAGATTAGTCAATTATCAAAATAGTCATTAGTTGCAGCTCTACATTAGAGGTGAGCAATTTCACACTATTATACATGGTTTCCTTCCATCCATCCATCCATCCATCCATCCATCCATCCATCCATCCATCCAGGACAGAATTGCGGGTGCAGAGGCCACAAGGCTGGTATAAACCCTGGACAAGGTGTCAGTCCATGCACAGTTACCTTTTTACTATTTATCTTATTACAACACAGTCACCAGCACAAAAAATGTGCTAGTTGAAGTAATTAAATTTTTTTCAGTTGTCAGGTATGATTGATGACAACAACCCTGACAGCACTGTGGCTGAGGAATCCATCAATAAAATCATAGGGGAGCACAACAAGGTAGAGCTACGCTGCGCATCTGATTAAGAGTTAAGAAGGAGCTTTCTTCTTACCCAGAAATCCATCACAGTATTTGCCTTTGCTTTGATGCTGTAAGATGGCCAGAGGTTGGATACCTGTTAGTCAGCCTACTGTAGAGTTTTCTTCTGTGTTTTATTGTGACATTCATAGCAGGGCACCAACTCTCCAGAAAGCGAGAAGTTTAACAATGAAAAGAATGAATCTCACTGAAGAGTATGAAAGCTAACAGCAGAGCTTTTTGAGCGACGCTCGTCGAGCGGGTGGATTTGCATGAAACCGCATACTCACCCCAGTGCAGGAAGTCTGTTATAAGGAGCTCTCTCAGGACCCAGATGACAAAAAGCCAGAAGCGGCTAAGGACACATACACCGAGGTTGACGGAGGAAATAAAGACAGCTGTCAAAGAGACTGTTCAGAGGCACAGGGGCTTCTTCCAGCACATTTTAATGTTATTCAGTGCCATCTTGGGTCAGAAGAAGTCTGAAAACATGCTAAACATATGAAGTGCAGGCAGATAATCTTCAAAATGTCTAAAACTGTATGCAGACATCAGTAAAGTGAGAGCACATCTTCTAGAGAGAAATTCCATAAAGTACACAATTCTTTAAATGTTTTAGGTGTGTTCTAACTGTTGTCACTGGATTCTGTAAATGACTAAGTACTACAATTACTCCATTCATGTGTTGAATGTTAAAATGGTTGTTTACTTACCGGTACCCTCAGAAGAATTCTCACACCTTGTAATGTACAACTGTACGCCATTGTTAATTTCAAGTAGCTCTGCTAATGTTCTGGAATGAGAAATGTGAGAAAGCCTCAGGGTAACCGATTCACCTGGGGTTCAGCAGTGCACAGTATATGCCACACTCACCTGGCTCCTGGGTTACAGATTTGTCGAAACGAGGAATTGTGCTAGGTACCTCTTCCACCACCAGCAATTCCTACCACATCCCATCAAGGAGAAGGGCTTTGTTTCACTGATCATGTATATCCTTCAAAGGCCAATACACATGCTATAACCCCACTTTCTTTGGAGGAACGAACAGGAACCCTCCCCTCTATGAGCCAGCAGGGGGCCTCCATCTCTCAGCTCTGTTTTTTTTTTTTTTTTCTTACCTTCACAGAACATGAGAAAACAGTTGGGAGAGTCTTTGCAGCAGCAGAGGCCTCGAACACGGTGGTGAAATTCTGCTTTCTGGCATTTTGAAGTTCCTGGGCAGTATTCTGTCATGTCTCACATTTTAAAAATGTTCCCAGAATTTAAAACTTGACAATATGAATGCCTTTTAACATGTACAGTAAGTAAAATGTATTTATAAAGCGCCTTTCACAGACAAATAGTCGCAGCGCTGTACAACACCTTAAAATACCATCAAAATGAAAGACTACAAAGGAAAGTAACAAAAACAGCAATAATAAAAATAGAAATAATTTAAACAACAGAATATAAATGGAAGACTACTTAGCTCTGTTCAAACGTCTGCTTAAACAAAGTCTTTAATTGCTTTTTAAAAGAATCAACTGACTCAGCTAAACACAACGCTAGCAGGAGACTGTTCCAAAGCCTAGGTGCAACAGACTGAAAAGCACGATCCCCGCGTCTTTAGCCAGGTACGTGGGACGACTAAAAGACCCTGTCACCTAGACCTAAGCACCCGACAGGCTATGTATCAGTGCAAGAGGCCAGTAAAATACTCGGGCACTTACCCATGCAAAGCTCTGTAAGTGAGCACCGAAATTTTAAAACAAATTCTATACTCAACCGGAAGCCAATGCAATGCGTACAAAATGGGGGTAATATGTGCCCTCCGGCCTGATCGAGTTAAAACCTTACAGGTGCATTTTGAACCAACTGAAGACAAGAAAGGGAAGATTTGCTTAGACATGTATACAAAGCGTTACAGTAATCAAGACACGAAGAGATGAAAGCATGAGCAAGCATCTCCAATAGATTTTGAAACTATAGTCCTCAGTTTAGAAATTTTTCTTAAATGAAAGAAACAAGAGTGGGTAACAGACCTTACATATGAATCTAGGCTCAGAGACTGTTCGATATTAACCCCCAAATTACATACACTCAATTTGGCAGCTGGAAAGACAGAAGCCATCTTGGGGGGGAGCAACAATTAAGACCTCAGTCTTTCCTGAATTCAACTTCAGGTAATTATTGTAGAGCCAATTTTTAATCTGTGACAGTCAACCAAAATGAATACTTTACTAATGTGTTTAGGTTTAAATGAAATATAAAGCTGAATATCATCTGCATAAAAGTGGTATGAAATACACTTAAAAGAGTTAGTAATCTAAGACAAAATAAGGATGTATAAAGAAAACAGAACCGGTCCAAGAACCGAGCCCTGTGTTACTCCACGTCAGAGGAGCAGTAACCAATGTAAAATCTGAAACTCTAACTGGAAAACTCCCATTAGTTAGATATGAGAACAACCAGTCCAAAACGGAGCAAGAGACCCCCACAGTCTGCTCTAACCTATTAATAAAGACCTTATGGTCCACCGTATCAAAAGTCGCACTAAGGTCTAGCAATACTAACACAGGACACTCCCCTGCATCAGCGGCCTTTACTAGGTTGCTAAAAACTTTAAGGAGAGCTGTACCTGTAGAATGCCGTTTCCAAAAGCCAGACTGAAATGGATCAAAGATCTGCTGTTCCTCTAAGGTGCCAACCTGCTGTTCAACAACTTTTTCTAAAAACTTGGCAAAGAAAAGCAATTTTGAAATAGGTCTATAATTATTCAGTATAGAAGGATCCAAAATTGATTTCTTCAACAGCAGCTGAATTACAACATGCTTAAAATATGATGGAATAATACCCGACCTCAAGGAACAATTTATAATGTTCAACAAGTATGGACCTATACAGTCAAAGGCTTTTAACAGTAATGACATAGGCAACAAATTAGAAGAACATGATGTGGGTCTCATTTTTCTAACCAAGGCAGAGAGATCAGAAAGTGAGACCAGTGTAAACATATTAAAAGGCTCAAATTGTTCAATCAAATAACTGAAAGATGAAGAAGCTGGAATTATATTAGCCCTGACATCATTAATCCTACCAACAAAGTGCTTAAGTAAATCATCATAGTCATGGTTTGAAAAAACCTGCATATTAGCAGGAACCGGTGAAACAATACTATGAATTGTGTTAAATATAACTTTGGGATTTCGAATGTTAGTCAATATAAGTTTGGAAAAGAAAACAGTTCTAGCATCCAGGACCATAGAATTAAATGCAGTGAGCAATTCCTTTAAATGACAGCGATGAGACTCCAAATTTGTAGACTTCCGCAAATGTTCAGCTTTTCCCACAAGAGTGCCTGAGAGTATGGATGGAGTCATTCATCCAGGGAGCTGGATGAATAGTAGAACACCGTCTAGATTTAAATGTGCAATCTGATCTAGTATCTCAGTACAGTGCACATTAAAAGACTGTACTACTGACTTTACATTATCCTCACCACTGCCAGCATCAAACTCACCAAACGTGAACAACCTGACCAATCACCGAATCATTGATAAGGCAAACACGCTTAGTATGAGCAGAAGGTACCAACTCCAAATTAAAAAACATATCAAACAAAATACACTTACAATTACTAAAAGTTATATCACATGCAGTAATACCATTAGGAATTACATCATGTGAAAAAACCAGGTCCAGCATGTGCCCTCCACTATGGGTAGGTCCAGAGACATGTTGAATGAAATTAAAGACTCAGTGATGTTATGTTCAGAAGACATACTACATGAGATGTCATCAACGTGGATCTTAAAATCACCAATTACTATGGCTCTGTCCAGCTAAATAATGGAGGATAAAAGTAAGGGATACATTAAAAAAATGCCATATAGAAAAGGTCTAACTTTAAGGCAACTAAATCACTATTACAAACAGCAATAAACTTTACAAAGGTGTATTATTAGTCTGTCATATGTTATGAGTCAGTTGTAAAAGAGGGCTGGCAATCAGTGTTTTGATGCGTATTCAGAGTCCAAACAGTGCAGTATATTCAGGTGCATCAGTCAAAAATCTGCAAAAATTATGTAATACTTGAAGAACGGTCTAAAAAAAGTCATGCCAATCAGACAAGCCACACCACCAGTGGTTGCAAGCTCTTTTCACCCTGCAGTGTTTGTTAGCAAGAAGATCCATCTTGTAGAAGTCATTAGGTGTTGTTGAAATGCTCTCAAACTAAATTTCAAGCAGTTTCATGAATATGGGAATGAGGTCCAGGACGTTCCACATTCTCCTCAGCTACCTGAACTAAACATCATGGAATATTTATGGGAAGTCCTTCAGATCAGAGTGTGAAGCAGACTGCCAGCTCCTGCAGATCTTTGCTCTAGAAGAATGGTCCAATATCCCACTACACACACAGCTCAGTACTTGATTTACAGCATTCCAAGAAAGACTGAAGGACTTCTGAAGGCAAATAGTGGTTATGCCCCTTCTTAGCTCTTAGATATAAATCTACCGATGGGTGATTTTGTCCTCCTCTTGTATCTACATTTAACTCAGCTTGTGCATAATAATTAACATGTAACCTCAAACTATTCGACGTGAAGTCATGGTGAGGACCCCCATAACACAAGGACACACACAGGTGTACTGTATATTCTAGTGTGTAGATCAGTGTCACAACTTGGAAGACTGTATGAACAGGAGACTATCATAGTGAAACCCAGGCAGGTTGACATATTTATTGATCCCCAGTTTTCATATAAAACTGGATGTTGAGGCATAAACAGTACATTTCTACAGTTTCAACAAAAATATAGCCAATATTTACAACTGTTGTATTAAAAATACAAAAAAGGATACAGACTTCACCAATTGTCTTTCTAAAAGACATACAGGAACAAGTAGTATCAAAAGCATGAGGGAAATCACATTTTAATATATATTTTACACGACATCACACGGTGAACTGAAAACAGCAGTTCTATTAACTATAACCTTATACGTTCCTCTGTGGTTTATTTAATTACTAGTGTTCTGCCTGACAGTCTGCACGCTATCTCCATAGACTACAATGGAAGTGATTACTGCTTATTACTGTTAAATTACAAATGCATCATTGACTGAATATGCATTGAGAAAATAAACAAACATTCAAAACATTAAATTTCATGTTATGAAAAGAAATTTAAATAAAACACGGATGTTCCACGGTTCAGTGAAAAAACACTGCAATTTCGAGTCATCTATAAATTCTCACTCACTGATCAATATGATCAGCTCAACTCAAAGGAGGGACGGTAACCTAACAACGAAAATGGACTGGATCCTCACGCTTTTCCACAACTAGAACTACAGTTTGATTCATTCATTCTCCGGAGTCTCAAAACACACTATTTTTTTTTTTCCCCAGTCGTTAAAACCCAGTAAAGTAGAAGCTGAGAGCAGGTCACAGAGAGGATGGTTTAATCATCTATTGTAGAAACCATTAATGTCCAATGATATTTACCTAAAATATTATGTGGAGTTTCACTGATAGAGGTCAGCCAGCATTGGTGAAGCAGTCACTTCAGTTAGAAACAAAAACACTGATTCCCTTAAAGGCTCACAGCTAAAAGGTGAATACTGTAACTGTGGATATGCTTAAGCAATCAGCCCCCCTAAGCACGACGATGACATACACAGGTGCATCAAATGGTCCATTAGCAGACTGCCCTCTTCCAAGGACACAGCGGTTCTGATGTGATCCAGAAAAAAGCCAGGACCAGATAGGCAGCCATTTGTTTACAGTTGGAGTTTCAAAAGTGCTGCCAAAGACATGTTGTAATGAGGATGCATGTAAACTGGAAAGGAGTGGCAGAAGAGCATTCTGCTCCAGAGCACCGCCCTAGAGCAGGCTGCTGCAATGGCAGTTTTTCCTCAGGCGTTGCAACTCTTAAAAGTACCAAGCTTCTGTCCATTTTTCCAGTTCTAGTACTGGACCTGCAGGGCACATGAAGCCCCAAGCAGCTTTAAGGCAGGGAAGAGCCCAGCACCTGTCTCTTGTGCACCACAAAAACGGGGGAGGGGTGGGGTTTTTTTTGCTGCAAAAAAATGATCAGCAGATGGTGACCTTCTCACACAGCAGAGACCTGTTCATCTGTTGGAGGGAAGACAAACAGAGGTTACTAAACATCTTTGTTCAAAGTGGCAATGGGAAACTTGCAGGCAGCCAACCTCTTTTCAGAAACCAGGAATGACATGGACACTGACAGAGGCATTTCAAAAGGAAAAAAAAAAAGGAAATGTGACATGAAATCAACTACAAAAAAATAATGCATCATGTCATTCTTATATTAAATCTAATACATTTAGAAATGAAAATACTAAATGCAAATGTCTACCAAATAATAGATGGAGGGCAGACACACCATAAATGGTGGGGCAACAGATGACGGTGTTGGTCCAGCGGTGGTGACGGGCATGCGGGAGCTGTGGACGTGACAGTAGGGCTGCGCCCAGCACATGCAGACCCCACAGAGTCGGGAGCTTTACCTGCCTCTCACTCATGGCCTGGAAGTCTCAGCTGTATAAGTCCCTGTCTTCCTCAGAGGAACAAGTTTTGGGGACAAGGACTCACCCTCTTCCTCCGCCGGCAGCCCCTGGGCCAGGAGGCGGCCAGACCGGGGGCCGGGCCGAACCGGCGGCTGCGGGGGGTCGCTCGTGTGCGCCACCATTCGTGAGCGCTGCAATGCCACGGTATAGTCGGGGGGCTTGCGGCCGGTGTGCGACGCAGCCTTCGAGAAGTCTGAGAGGGTGAGGGCTGTGTAGCCAGGGGGCGTCGGAGGCGGCTCTCGGAAACGGCCGTCTCGCCGCGCTGTGGGATCAACAACAATACGTAGGCAGAGTCGGAAATATGCAGGGTTACCGTGACGATTTTCATCATCAGGCTACAGTTTTTGACACAGTGACTGCTGTGGACACCACAGGAAACTGATCTGGACCCATCTATCCAAAAGGTGGGGTACAGACACGCATGCACAGACAGACACGGGAACACATACATCACACAACTTTTAGACACAATCCACTTGAATGTTTTTGGACTCTGCAGGATTACCATACAGGACAGTCGTACAATATGGAGAGAGCTGGGAATTCCAGCCTCTAACTCTGAAGGTGTAAGGCAACACAGCTAGCTATCGCACTACCACGCCACTCCTAATAACAGCAGCACTACTAATTATCACTACTGTATTAATCGCTACCGATCAGGATATGAAGAAGCTGGAGACTTACCAAGAGGCCCTTTAGAGGACCCGGAGGAAACGCCAACAAGAGACGGCCGACCATGCTGCTTCGAGTCGTCTGAGCTGACAGGCGCCACGCTCTCCACGTCTGCCTCGGCGTTCACATCCTTCCCCCCACGCCGCTTGATGGTCCCTGTGTCGCCCTCCGAGTCCTCTCCCCAGTAGCCAGGTGAGGATGCCCAGCTGCTCCGGGACCGGCATGACTCAGGGAATGGGGGAGGGTCCGCGCCACACCCGGGGGCCCAGAGCCCCACCCCTTCCGCCAGACCATCGAAGTGGCCGTGTCCGAAGGAAAGCAAACCCCGCTGGTGGGGTATGGTTTGGATGTTGTCGTGGGAACCGCTGGAGCAAGATGTCCAGCTGCCGCGGCCACTGTCAGCGGCATCCAGGGAGGCCCGGTCCTGGTCCTGGGTCAGCTCCTCTAGGCTCGGCGAGGAAAGAACTGTAGAGCAGTAGAGTCCCCGGCTTTCACCCACTGAGGAGAAGGAGCTGAGGGCAGATGGGGGCCTTATTAGATGCGGCCATACCATCCAGAGCCAGGCATGATAGCGTCAACAACCCGGCACTGTGAGGGCCTTACTGATAGAGCTGTCTCACCCGAGGCTGTACTGGTCAGGATCCAGGGTGGCCCTGCGCTCCATGCGGGCTCCACTGGGGCTGGCTTCCAGGGCACTGATGGAGTGCCGCTGCCTCCGGTCATCCTGAATCAAGTCGAAGGAGGAATTGCTGACCAGGCTGGAGCGGGAGGACCTCTCGCTGTGGCCTGAGTCGGAGAAGTTGTCTGCCGCGCGAGGATACCCTGTGGAAGAGATGACGAGTTGGGTGGAGGGAGGGAGTGAGTGAGCCTTGTCCTGGTGCCCCACACCCACCTCTCACTGATCACAGGCAGCATTACCCCCACCTCCTGTCCTCAAGGGCTAATTGCAAAGCTAAAATTACACTGAGGTATTGTTATAGCAACACGGTGAGCCACGAGTGCTGGGAAACCTGCCATCAAGAGAGGCCCCATTGATTTGGGTGAGGCCCACCTACTCCTGAAAGCGGGACTGTTGAGCAGGCCTCCTCCAATCAGGACCAGTGTAATGAGAAACACACCCGGACCCCCAAAACAAAGAAAGGTCTGTCAGCGTAACACTGTATACTGGAAACTCCCTCCCTACGATATGTGACCTCCCTGAAGCTAACAGAGTCACACCCCAATCCTGCAAAATACAGAGCAGGATCTGTCACAGCGTGACCTTGTGTGCGCTGATTTCTCCGTCTGTGATACGTGCTGCTCTTCCAGCCAGCTGAGCTCTTCATTAGACAAGCATGATTGAAATGACACTTGAACCTATCATGACTTTAATTCTTTGACATTTGGTATTTGAGAACTAAAACAGTAACATCTGTTTGTTGTAATAAAATATGTTGCCTTTAGTTCACCATTATCTAAACTATAAAAAATATCTAGGTCAATTCTTTTTTTTTTTTGTTCATGGACTAAAAGCAAAATTGGTTGCCAAAAATTAATAATGAATACTGGAAATTAATAATGAACATAATCATTCATTTTAAGACTGCGTCTGGTTTAATAGAAAAATTCTTGAAAATCTTCAGCAAAAATCTGATTTAATGTGGCTTAAAAAAAGTACGAAGTAATTACTGCAATCAATGACTTAATCAAGCCTAATTAACGAGGAGATCTGATGGAGCAGAGAGCACCAAACGTAGTGTGTCAAACTTTCTCGTCTCTGCTGATCCTTCTCACTGAGGACCTGCGGGCTGGAGTTGACCATGGTGCCCTACACCTCCTCCTTAGGCAGCTCGAAATCTGCTATATTGCACCACTCTAACGCTCCCTGATATTACTGCTGCACTAGTAATCAGTTTACATAGCTAGGTGATTCACTAAAGTAGTTCAGGAAGCCTGACACCGGGCTTGTAGACCAGTTTCTGTAATCAGTACATTCCAAGTAAATATACTGCCGGGGGGGGACAACACATGCATCAAAACGTCAAAAACAAATTAGTGAGGACATCTTATGAAATGACAGAACATGCCATTAACAATGAAAGACAACACTACACGAGATTGTCGTTTTTAATAGTCTCGTCCTGCAAGCGCGAGAAGCCGGATCAGTATAAAAATCTGCAGGCCAGCGCGAGCCCCATTGAACAAGTCAGCCAAGGAAGGCTGTGCATCGCCCCCTCAGCCACAGTCCCCCGGGCAACCATGATAATCACTAGCATCAGTCAGAACTCTGAGTGTACCCAGAATGCCATGCAGGCATTTACTGCATGATGTTGATGGCTATTCCTCCCACCTACACTCTCAAGACATGCTGTGGCAAAGACCACACAATCACTTCAGAACCGCCACTGCATAAACAAACACTGCATCTGCCCCAGTAGGAGGTGCTGACATTGGACAATAAGACTCCTTTTGGAGGCAGCAGTACACCTGACAGCTCCAGTTGAACATGAAGCTGCAGCTCAAAGGCTAGTAGCTGCACAGCAGGACCACTAGAGGGCATCAGCCTTCCTGATTCTGCATCTCACCTTTCCTAGGGGAGCTGTGTGGAGAGGTAGGTGGGGAAGACAGATGGGATGAAGCGTTCGAAATACTGTCTTCTGGTGGCTTCCTATGTCGCTCGCTTGCTTCTTCTGACAACATTTTCTTCAGTGACTGAGGGGAACTTCCTGCTTGAAAGAAGAAAAAAAATTGTATTAATATAGGACAGTTTTAATGATTTTATTAGAAAAATGCTTTGTGGTATATTTCTCAGGAACTAAAACATTCAAATAAAAATCACACAGGCTTAAACTATAATTAAAAAAAAAAAACAAAAAAAAAAAAAAACATACCACTAGATGGCAGTGCAGTGCCATTATCGCTAAAATGAAAAGAATCCCTGAATTGGTCATTGACATTATCTATGGCTTTTCTCCCCCCCACAACATAATTGAAGAGAGCAAACGCTGGTTTTCGCCGCAGTGTTCCCCTTACCGAAGGCTGGTAGGTCCTTCATGGCTCCCTTCTTGTGAGTGGTGTAGTGGGGCCCAGCTGCCACCTGCAGGGCTGCATTTCCTTTCTGCTGTGGTGTCCTCTGCACACCGGCAGTCCGCTGGACCACAGGCGATGTGTCAGGCTTCCGCTTGTCGCCGGCAGTCTTGGGCACTGCCAGGGGTTAGTTAATTTTGCTCATCATTGCAAGTTGATTGGCTCAAGTGTGTGCTTGCAAAAAATTAGTAATTTGACTGATGTGACTATGGAAAACAGCACTGCATGACCAGTAAAATATTTTCAACGTGACCCTGTATCTCTAGTGTGAACAGTGTGTGCAATGTGGACAGTGCAAAGGGAGGACAAAGCCAGCATCCTTGAACAACACATCTTCAGTTCTTTAAATCTGATGTCTGAGCATGCTTGATGGATGATTAGATTGTACAGCGCCCCTAGAGGTGGGGAGGACTCACAGGTGCTGGTGGAGGGCTCGCACTGCAGAGACATTGTCTGCAGGGTCTCCTCGCTGGTGTCCAGCGTCAGGTCGGACAGGTACTGGCGGACTCGGCGTGCCATCTGTGCGTCCTCGTACAGCTTCTTGGCGTTAAGGAATGAGCTGCGACGAACGCGCTTCTTGTGCCCCCCAGCCTGAGCTACATCCAGCACAGCAGAGCTCGCACTGCCCTGACTCAGGGACCTGCGGAGGGGGGAGGGTGACAGACACAAGCCAAATGGGTGGCCAAGTCAAGACCAAGACGCCACCTCAGATTCAAAACATGCGTTTATCCGCATTCCGCTGGGCTTGGAGCATGCTCCAGGAAAGAATGTGGCATGACAACTCAGGGGCTTGCCCAGACCGTACATTCCTTCATGCATCAGTTGATCTAAATTCCAGGTGTATCTTCAAGCAGCTGGAGATTGCACCTATTAGTATTCATTCATACAGCTACGATGCTCATAAAAAACCACAGAGCTTCCGAGTTTCATCCAAACAGCATTCCTCCAGCACAGTCAAACATGTTAACGGGGACTGCGGTTTTAGGCATGCTGTTGGGTAAGTATCACTCCTTAAGTTCATTCAGACCTGCACATGAGGACCCTTCAAACCTACTGCATTTTCATAACATGAAATACTTTACATTAATAAGATACAAGCTTCTATACGTGAGCTTTTGATTTATTCAAATTTTGGGAGGCTAATGAGGCCAAAACATGCTCATCGTGGATGCTGAAGATATTCATGTCATCTTGATAAATATTTTAAAAGAGCAGTTTCATATAGAGAATAACAAAATTGTTTTATTTAGTCTCCAAGACCACATCTGCAGGAGCTGAAACTTTATGAATCAAACTTTAGGACAGTAATGGAGAAGACTATATGGGCAATATGCATACAGGGAGGCAGGCAAACAAGCAAGGATCATCAGCCAAGGTCAGAGGTCAGCACTTACCCAAGACTCCTCCACTTCTTTTTCCTGTAAGTGAGAGCCATGAACAGTAAAGTATGAGGACAGAAGAAGGCAGAGAGAGAGAAAGAGAGAAGTGAAAAGCTTAGGAAAGAAGAACATCAAAATGAGCAGTAACCAAAAACCCGGGACCACAAGGCTTTGAAACACATGGTGGGTGGGATTTACCACGTCCTGTCAGTGACTGCTCGGTTTAACGCAATGGGAGACCAATAAAGTGCCCAGCATGAAGAGACTGACAGCACACAACAATCCCACCCCAGAGGGTTTTGAGACCTTATTTCTCCGATCACTACCAAATGATAAAATGAAGCCTTCCCCACCACACTAAGACATGGAATCAGAGCTGCTTTCACCCACAGAGCCAGACCACACATAAAGAAAGCTGCACTGGCAAGAAAAGTCAAGCCAAATGGACCATGACTGAAGAAAAGACTAGCTGAGGAAGAGTCAGGAGATCTCGCCAAACTTGAAAATGAAACCTTACCTGAATGTGTTTTTTCAACCCAAAAAAAAAAAAAAAACATTGCCTAGAAAATTGCAAACCAGACTGCAAAGGTCATATGATGATCAAATGTACCACTTACCTAGTTCTGAACATCAGTGCAGGGTCCATGTTTACAGAAGCCATACGTCCAACATGCCTAATTTCTTTGGCGATCATTCTCAGCTTCTCAAAATTCACCAGACCATCAACCTTTGAGTCATTCCCTTAATATGGAGGAAAACACGATTATGTTAAGCGTCATCAAAACGGCTGAATATTTAATATTCTGGGGGGTGGTTAAATAAAATAGGGGGGAAAAAAAAAGGGGGAATCCTGGTTACCTTCATGCAAGAATGTTAGATCCTTCTTGATGACAGGGAAGAGGGGAATGATTGGAGGCTGGAGGTTCTGACTGTTCAGGACATTGCGGTACTTGGCCATGTTCCTGGAAGGGTCAAAGAGGTCCTGGAGGTCTTGAAACAGTTTCTCATACTTGCTGGGAAGTTTTTCCCATGTCCCTCGTAGCCTGGACACTGGAGCCAGATTCAACCCACTGGGAAGCAAAGCAGAATGTTAGGTCATACCGTGTAATGTTCCATAAAACTATTTCCTTAAGTCTAAATTACTACCCAGAACTTCAACAAGAGGAAGCACAACAAACAATGCAATTAACAGCAAGGAAAGGCCCACGTTTATGGCACCTGATAATGGAGAACATGGAGTTGAAGTTTTTGCACTCGCGACAGTGCAGTGCGATCTTGATGAAGTGCTTCACAATCTTCATCCTCTTCAACTGGTTGGGCTCTCGAACGATTTCCGAGGCCACCCAGAAGGTCTCCTGGTTGACCACTTCCTCAAACTTCTTCAGATTCACTGAGCCCATCTTAGACTTGAGCTTGAAGAGGTCGTCGACGTACTCAGTGGGCTCGATTTTGCAGAAGAGCTCGAAGTTCCTGACGGAGAGCTGTGTGGCCACCTCCACCGTGCTGAGCTGCAGCAGGGAGATCTGGCTCTCCCTGAGGAGTTCCTGGGCATCCTCGTCAGAGCACAGCGTCTCTGTCTCCATGTTATTCTTCAGGTAGTATCTACATCACAGTAAAGAGCACGGGTAATGAGCTTGGGACTGGTCGTCTTCAACTCAAAGGAAATAACCCTGCATATTTACATTTTCAGCCTTTGGTAAGAATTCCATTTTCCATTTAACCACACTTATATTTCAGTAACATATTTGTGAATCTCTGAAGCCCAGGCGTGACCGAGGCCACCACAGTGTTTCTTGTTAAAGGTCCTTTTTGGCCTCAATCGGAGGGCCCACCTTCCACTTAGCTGGATCCTATCAGCCAGCTTGGAGAGCTGCTCTGGCAGCCGCCTCTGCTTGATAACGCCCTCAGGGGTGACGGACACCTCACACAGCGAGTAGGCCTCTGGGGTGGCCGTCAGGGCGAACTCGCGGATGGCCTGGGCCACCACCTCCCTGGCTGTGGTGTCCCTGCAGATCATGATGTAGCGGCTCTGCTGATCTGCCTTGAAAACCTTCAGCACCTGATCCGCCAAATCTGAGGTAGATAAGCATTGCTGGTTAATTTCATTCCAACCTCACACTGATAAATGGAATAAAAAGCTTGTGCTTGATTGGCCACCACCAAATTACCCATGGGGAGAAAAACAGCTCTAAATAAATCAACAGACCACAAAGACATGATTTCAGCAAACTGGATTTAAAATGGATTCTACAGCTACAGAGATTCTGAACTCCTCTGGATCAGTCATGTAATCATTCAAAAAAAGATTTTTAAAGGGATACATCACTTCAAGTAAATCCAGTGAAAATGGGGCAACACAAAAGAGCATATTACTACGAACGCAACAAAGAAGGTGTTCGTTTCTTATTTGATAATGCTGCATAATCTCTTCGGAAATCTCAAACCTTGGTTCCCCCCATCTCAAATTCTACAGACATGTCACTGAAAGCTGTAGAGGGGCCACGGGGTTCGAAGATCACCGTAATGCTGCTAGCCCTCCAGTGTACTGACACGTGTAGAGGCCTTGAGCTGGACAGAGCCAACCCAACAGCAGGGACGAGCTGAACATCCTGGCTGGGGGATGGTAGTGGAGGACACTCTTTTTTTTAACAGAAATCAGCTGTGAATGGAGGGTCGCAAACCTTCCGGATTAATGAGATATACTCCGCAACACTTAGTCATACTGATCCAGGGTAAATTATAGGCATTTATTGTTTATGTCCAACAGAGAAGTGAAAAGAATTTAAAAGCCAGCAATAAGCCCAGATATAATTTGTGTCATGCTTTGAAAAAAAATCAATTTTAAAAATAAATTTCAAGATTTAAACAAAAGTATAGGATACAGAAGGGAGACTATACAATATCAGAAAAAAATGCACACATTCTAATACTTACAAATCTCAACTGGTGCTGAAAGAAGGTACATATAGAAAATACCCTTTATATATAGAACCTGCAACTCAGGTCATATTTCATTAAAGACATTTGTGTTAGGTCCTCTTACTCTGCTGGCCAGCAGACATCACCGAAGCTCTGTATTCACAGTTTACAAACCACTACTGGACATGCAATACATACAAATGCTAACGCATGAGTGTAGTTACACGAATGTGAGCACTACCACACAGGCTTAAACCAAGTGTGACCTTTTTCACACGGCTCTGACCAGCACTGGCTGAAAGTTGAGCAGGTGCGAGTCTGACAGTGTGGGCTAGGAAGAAGAGCGCCCTCACCAGGAGAGTTGTTGAAGTCCAGGATGCGGTGGTGGGACTGCAGGAGGTCAGGGTTGCTGGATGAGAGGTTCCCACTGACAGGGAGTGTTGGGGGGATCTGTTTGGACTGCTTCATCCCCACTATACTGTCGTCCTGAGACTGGCCGATTCCCACATCACTAGAGAACGAGAGCGATGTCACCAGAGGATTACTCAAATTCTGAAGGGATTTAACCCTCAGAACTGAACTGCCATATTGTACATAAAAGCATAAAACAGCTGTGCTGTTTTACTGTATATTAAGGTAAATTTGAAAGGTTGAGGAAGCTAACAGCTTGGCAATGGCTTACTTGTATGGTTTCTGTGGTAGGATACTGATTCGAGTTTTGTCAAATATCTTCTTGAGCTTATTCCTCCCACCCACAGTGTTGGCTTTGCCCTTCTTGTTGGCCTTCTCCAGGCCCATGACCTGCTCTACATCCATGGCCAGGTCTGGGATGGAGTAGCGACTGGTCTTCTTGATGTCCCCGATCTTGGGGAGATGTGGCACACTGCTCTTCTCTTCTGCTGGCATAGTCAGTAGCTCCTTGAACACTGCAGACAGGACACAGTTACAAAAGACGATGCATTAGAGGGGGAAAATGCTGTAATACGCAGCTGATTGGCCATCTTGCAAATAAGATAAACATAATGCAACACACAACTTCCTCATCACAAACAAGAAACAATGCAGACAAACAAAAAAGGTGTAATCTTCCTAAGAGTATAATTCACAAACTAGTCTTTGTAAGCTGCTGAACTGTAGCACTGATGTAGAAAGAATAAGCTCAGCTAAAACCAACTTGAGATAATCACTGGGACTGGGGATAATTTCCTCAGACCTTACTTACCTAACAGGTTCGTTTTCACAGTGATAGACAAGTGAGTGTTGTTCTTCAAGATCTCGCAGGCTTTCGACAGAGGAACATTCTCAAAGTTCTGCCCGTTGACCTCCAGGATCTGAGGGGCAAAAAAAAGCACTCGTGTGATCTTTCAGGGGAGCTGCGGGGAAGATGGAACCAGGCCAAACGGCCTAGGGGGCATGGCTGGGATGAAGGCTGAGCCCCCCTCTGACACTCCACATAGCGTTTCCTCTGCCGTCATTAGAGCCACCCTGGAGATGAACCCCCCCCCCCCACCTTGGGGACAGGGCTTTACTACGACGCTGAATGAACTGAGGCCTTTGCAGGGACTCTAACAGAGTGGTGAGGCCAACATCATATGTGAAGAAAGCTGTACTTGGAAATGCTGGTTTATCCTGAAGCATCTTCTTCATAAATAAGGGAGATCACATGTAGATCACTCCTTGAATTTGAAGCAAACTAACTAGCTGTACATATTTTAAATTTTAATATGACTGACAGAGGAGCTCTGTATTTTCCACTATTAGCTACTTTTTTTTTTTTTAAATACAACCCACTTCCAACAAGATGAAACTGGAAAAATGAGAAAGCCACAAAACGGTCGGCCGACTTTAATGTTTGGCTCTTCACGCACCTGATCTCCACGCTTCAGACCAGCCTCGGCGGCCTTGCTGTCTGCCTCCACACTGTCGATAAAGATCCTGAAGCCTTGCTCAGACCCCCCTAGGAGGGTGAAGGGCAGGGGGGCCTCCCTCGACGGCTTAGTCAGGGTCACCAGCCTCAGTTTGGCTTTAGCAGCACAGGCGATGTTCAACAGTCTCAAATGGCCGCTCATTTTCTGTTTTTTTTTTTAAAATTAAAAAAAAAAAAAAAAAGACCAGAAATGTGACATCATTGTTTGCCTTAAATGTGGCTAAAGATGGTACTGAGGTCAGAGGAATGAGCAACAAACCTCTCTTTCCAGATTGTTCTCAAACTCTTCAAGAAAATGAGTCATTGCAGGGTCTCCTTCAAAGTCGTTGAAATGATTGTTCACCCACAACAAAACTACCCGTGTCACCTTGGGAGGAGGGGATATGCACATTTAGGAAACCCTCATATTTAAACAGGTCATTTGTAGATTGGCATTAACATATTAACAGTTATTTATTTTCCCCAAAAAAATCCCAGTGAAGTACTCAAAAATAATAAAGATCACAGGGCTGTAAATGAGCCTGTGAAGTGCCTGCACAATGCACCTACCTTATCCCTTAAGCTGGGATCATTAAACCACTCGAGGAGCTTCTTGCCCACAATCATGGGACTGGAGAGGAAGGTCCGGTAGGTCAGCAGGAAGTCCTCGATGAATGTGGGATCCACCACGGAGTGCTCTTCAACCAGGTGCATCGTCAGCCGTTCTGCGGTCCCCTGGGGGCGGGATGGCAACCGGTGGTGACACAGATCATGGCTGAAAATTTACCAGAACTGCAGGTTAGAGAGGCCAGCTTAGGTGCGAGACCTTGATGACGATGTGGCCTTTTCTGGTCCCAGTGCGGTCCAGCTCTCGATGCTCCTTAACCATTACTATCTCGCCTTCCTCCTCCACCTTCTGCATGTTCTTTTCCACTTGGTTGAGAATGCAGCAGTAGTCCTGCTGGGCTATGCAGACAAACTGCACCAAACGGACAAGACCACGTAAGCAGCTCGTGAGACAGTTGTAGGGTGACCTTCAACACAGTGCATTTATTCAATGTAGGCCCACCTGGCAGTCATCCACCTTGGTCTTCATGATTCCTTTCATGAACTCCTTCTCCATGGTTGGGGAGACACCAAAGCTGTTGCCCATACAGAGGATCTCGGTCCTCCCATCGGGGTACGTCACCTCCACAGAGCCATTCAAAATCACAGACCAGGAGTCCAGCTGAGTCAGGGACGGCAGCAGACAAGAACTATTGTTAACTATCGTTAAATGAGAGGACGCAGGCAGCACTGGCTCATCTACATGCATTACTTGAAAAGAAAACTGCTTCGGGGTAAGGCTGACACCGATGTACAGAGGGGTCCCACTGACCTCTTCACCATCGTTGAGGACGACCGTTCCAGCGCGTTCCACCACGGCAAACACCATGACAGCGCAAAGCTCCCTCCGCACGGACATGGTCATGTTGGCAAACGCCGGCAACTGGTGCATGAACTCCAGGAGTTGTTCTGCAGTGTGGAGAAGCACCAAGTGTCAGGGGGGGTGGTGACAATCCAAAACGTATGGTTCACAAAGCTCAACATCTGCACCCAACAAGATATCACTAATTACATCATTTCCACTCACTCCCTAGCCAAATATCACTCCTTCCTGTGGATTCCATTTAAGCTGGATTTAAAATGACTCCTAAACATAACGATAATCCACGTTTAAAGGAATTGCCTGCTTACACTCTAGGAAATGAAATGACCGACCATGAAGAATGAAAATGCAAGAGGTCATCTGGATTCGAATGTCACTAATGGGCTGAATTGAAGAGAATGGCTGTGTGTGATTAGATGAACATCTGCGCTGTTGTCTACTGTTAGCCATGACTCTCTGAATCCAGGCAATATAATGCTTGCCGTCGATTTCGGCCCTCTGGAACAAACCCCAATCCAGGCTGTCCCCAAAAGGCAGGTCTGCTGCTATACCTTTGAGTGAGGCACTCCATATACGTATATGTAGTTTAATGCATTCAGCTTTATGAATGGCGGATTAGCTGCATACTGGTAGCCTGCAAAAGCTCCTGCAGCATTAGCCAGCGACCGAGGACACACCGAATCTGTGAGGTTATCATGCAGCGAGCTGTGAGCACGAATTCTGAGGACTTCCCTTGGTGAAGGTGTAAGCAAATGCAGAAAGCCTGAAGAGAACAGAAAAATCTCCCCAATCACATTTATGTTCTGATCACACCATGGGATACACTTTCCTAAAAGCAGAACTATGCAGCTGCAAGAACCAAAAGTGTGATGGATTTAGAAACTCTCAGTCCAGAAAACTGAAACGTGAAAGTTTCTCCTTGTAATACGAATTAATTCACATTCACCTATGCACTCTGCTTGGTGTCTTAGTGCTGAGAGACATGTAGACATAAACTCAGAGCTATTCAACTATTCTGATCTTTTGTCATGGCATCTGTTGTCCTGCAAATGCATCAGCATGCCAGTTGTGCAGACTGACCGATGTCATCATCGGTCCTGTCTATGGGGTCCTTCTCCAGACAGTCCCGCACTATATCGCGGCTCATCAGGGGATCCGAGGCCCTTTCAATGTCCTCCTCGTCATCGTCCTCCTCAGAGTCCACGGCCGTCTCGGGCAGGCCGCTGAGGTCCATGTCTCCAGGCTCGCTCTCCGTGGCCTGGAAAGCAGCAAAAGGAGCAGTGACACTTCACTTTGTGAGGCACTTCCAAAGCAACCAACACGGTTTTAAAAGAAACAGCAGTTAAGGAACCAAGCTCATGACCAGGTGTGGTCCAATGTTGGACACCAGAGCAGCACAGCTAACCTGAGCGACACTACAAATCTGGACGAGTAACTGTGCCAAAGGTTTAAAACATCCACATAGCTGTGAACACTGACCAAATCCACACACCACCATTATCAAATAAATGTAAGAGAAGTCTTTAAAATAATAAAAAGCAGCTGGATCAGTGTCAATATACAAGGTGCAAATAAACCTTCACGGTCAGGTCAGAGCAGGTGCGGAGGGTGAGACTCCCAGCTTACATAGATAGCCATAATTGGCCCTCACTGCTGAGCTATAGAATCCCACCCTAAATTCCATCATGGCACCCAGCTAATTTACACCTGCAGCTAATACCCACCTACAGAGTATACATTAAAGGTAACACTCCCACTTTCCCATCACCAATGCCCTCTGCTGAGAGCTGAAGGAGGCAAAGCTGCGAAAATCAGGTTAAGTTCAGGAACCACCTCAATCAGCCAATCTCAGGTGGTCTGCAGACAACCCCCCCGCTTGTGATTGGGCGAGTTGTCTTACCAGGAAGCTGCAGCACATCTGACAGCCATGCTCATTCCAACTTAGCCGCTGATGCATCTCTTTTCTGCACCCCCATATAAAGGTGTGGTATATTTAGCCATGATTTTTATTTAGAAAAACATGGCTTTCTAGTTTGAAGACATTTTCTTCGGGGGTCGCTGCTTTAGACATAGCTAACTGTATTGTTTTACTGTAAATGCAATGTAAATGTTTGAAATAAACAGGACATTCCTGAGATAAGGTGTATCACCCAGTGGTGGGACAAATGAGGCTTCAAAACCTGTGGTGTGTGGAAGCATCCCCATAGCCTGCACTGACTGGTAGTTCATGGCACTCCCAGCCTCCATGAGTTTTGAAGTCTTATTTAGTACCAGCATTGATTGGTTAGTTCAGGATACTCCCGCCCACCACGGGTTTTAAAGTCTCTTTTGTCGAATCCTTAGCAGCACCTCAGCATGCCCAGCAGAAAACCCCTAAATACAAAACCATGATTACCACAGCATATCCCATGTTTTCTTTTTAACCACTCGGCTGTGGATCACACAAATATGCACATGGAGTGGGGGCTTGACAACACCATGATGAAGGAACAGTACAAGCGTTGGGCTCGTGCTGGAAATTCCCTAATACAGCACCTTTCTATGTCAAGGAAGTCCACCAGCACGTGACGGTAAATTCTGGAGAAAGAACATGCATACAAAGTACAAAGGCATATCGATTATGAGGAAAAGACCATGTCTTCCAGCGCATGTGCAAGTATAAGAGATTCCTGTAACATCAAACGAGCATTGTCTCACTGTTAATTAGGGATGCCAGCCAACTCGGCTAAATCTGATGCCAGAACCCTCAGCTATCTTATCTATAATTGGGTCTTGCCCATTAGAGTGAAAGGCCGTATTATTATTTATTTATTTTTAAGTGCTGTTCTTGGATCAGGCTTTAAGCTGTGCAAAGAACTGATTTGGGGATTCATCCGAACAGTGAGCATCTCGGAGTGGTTTGCCAGGCACGGGAAGGAAGCAGTCTATCTTCCTCATGTCAGAGTTAGCCAGTGTGCATTTGCATGCGTGGCTACGAAGCACAATGCAAGAGAGATTCACACTTCGGGAGGGTGTGGGATGCCAACGCCCACAGTGGAGCTGCACGTCTTTGTCCTTCTTGCAATCAATGTGGTTCATATGGAGGGGGGAAAATGAAAATGGACCATTTTAAAGCACGAGTTTAACTCGGCGTAAGACTGGGTGCGTGAATGTAATTTTAAACGATGCACCGGGGGGGAGGTGCTTGGCATTACAGTCTAAATGGTGCCCTGCAATGATTTTCCTTGAAGCAGCACTCGATTCAGTCGCCTAGGAATACTCTCAACAAAATACAAGATGAACTACAGACACCCCTTCTGACAAGATCACCTGCAATTTCTGCTGAGAGTCATGATACAATCAGCTTGCCGATAAGAAACAAAGCATTCACATCTAGAAGCTGACAGTAGGCGCAAGTGTCACAACCGATAGCAATGACAGTCACTGGCGAAGGCCAGCTGTAGGGGCGAGAGTCATAATCCATAGCAATGACCGTCATTTGGTCATTGGGAAGGCCAGCAGTAGCGGCAAGACTCACAACCAATAACAATGATGTCCATTTGGTCATTGGCAAAGGTCAACAGTAGGGGCAAGAGTCACAACTGATAATAAGGATGTCCATTTGGTCACTGGTGAAGCTCAAAAGTAGGGGCGAAAGTCACAAACGGATTACGATCGAACCAAAGTGGGACTGATACCCACATACTGCCCTGGGAAGCTGGATTTTCTGAACATGTTATTGGCAGTTCATTCCTTTTTGGAGCACATGTCTGGGAACTAACACGAGCTTTTCAAAATTCACGCAAAATCAATAATGGTCCTGTTTTACAGTGACAATCTCATCACACAAGCTCTCAGTGACTTCTGTAATAAACGTTAAACATTGATATTTAAAATGTCCACATTTACCACAATCACCAAGAAACAGGGGCCACCTCCCACTAAAGAAGTCTAAAAAGTGACAGGTGGGCACAAATCAGCCCACTTACCTGGTAAATGTCCGATAGGCTGCTGCTCCCAGAGTCGCTGGTGATGCTACATCCTGAGTGGCTGGAGGTCACGTGGGTCACCTGAGGATGGAGGCCATCGGCCAGGTTGTGCTTGGTGAAATCTGCAGGAAGCTGTGTGGCAGGAGATGCGTGGTCAGTCAGGTTTGTTGCCGAGATGTGGATTAACCCTCTATTGGACATGCAAACCGAGCAAACCAATAAGACTTGTGAGCAGCCTGCGAAAGCGCATCCAGTGGGTCACCAGACAAGGAAGCACAAAGACACAGAATGACTAGAACAGGGATTTGACATAAAGAGCCACAAAGGTGAGGTCCCAAAAGAAGTGAGTGGTGGAGGATTGGGCAGTGCAAGAGGAGCGCGCAAATAGGGGGTGGAGCCGTTGCAAGCTGGGGTGGGCACCAGGGAGAAAAATTAGGCAATCGTGGAGAGTTCAGCTTCTGTTTTTTTGGTACTGAATTTTAATCATTGTGTAAAAAAGCTGCAAAAGTACACATGAAGAGCCACAGGCAGCTTGCGAGCCTCTTGTTGGTCACCCCAGGACTACAGCATTTCCATATTCATACCACCACTGCTTAGGTTGTCGTTAAACCTGAACAAGCACAAAGAATGACTTGAGTGTGGCCAATGTACTCATACTGGGAGAGGCCACTGCCATTTGGTTGGTGTCCCCCCTGAATGTGCCCACGAAACAGGAGGCATCAAAATGCACGTCATTTACTCCCATTTACAAGGGGTGCACTGTTGCCATAACAAACGACGACAGTGGACGTGGTTTGGTACATGGTCATTTCTGGATTCAAAGAGCATAAACACAGGGTGGAAACCTAATTGCAATGGTGTGGGCACACTTATTTAATGTAAATGGCGAGAAAGTAGCCTTCCCATTTGGACAGACAACTGACTCTGTTTACATGAAGATACGATTCAAGGTATTTCACTTTTAAACGCTGTAGGTACTGGGCGTGACCCATGAAGACTCTTGAGGCTGGAGATGATACATTACGTACAGATTATTCGTATTATTATTATTGTCAGGACACTGAGAGCCACTATGAACTAGACCCAATTCTGGGCAATCCTGGAGGTTCTGTCCATAGAACAAGCAATACAATGTTGACTGAGGGACTGTGAAACAGGCAGAGGCACAAGCCCCGTGTGTGACAATCCCCACATTACAATGTCATTACGTGTGACGGATGTGTCAAAGACAGACACCACCACCAATGTCAGAAAAACTCAGCCTGCAATTAAACCAAAGATGACTTCAGATTAACTGCACATTTAGACAGCATTGTAACATTCACATAAAACAAACAGGAACTTCTACTTCATAAGCCATGCTTAAATGATTTCATATTTACCCCAAACATCATCTCCAAAAGTGAGAAGATGGATAACCTCACAGAGTCTTCCTCAAAGCTTTATGCACAATTTACTTCCAACTCGTATCTTGAGAAATAAAATTGAAAGTAATAATGTGAGGCTGCAAATCTAATCCCCTGGAGAACAGTCCGCCAGACGACAGCATCAAAAAGCAGAAAAAGCAGAGTGTGAAACTGGTCAACTCAGAAATGTCAGCAGCCAGATCCCCTCTCGCTTCCTCTTCCCAATCCCAGAAGCCTTGCTCTCACTCACAAAGCATCACCAGTGCCACTTTTATTTTACCATCAACCGCTGGTCCATCAAACCTCTCAAGAGCAGCTAACTGATATCCATGATAATTCCTTTCCTCTGTTTTTCAATGGCTGCTCCGGTCTTGGGGAAAAAGCCAAATGCACCAGCAACTCAATGACCTACTCCACATACTAAAGCAGCTGAGAAAGCAGAGGAAATTCAGTCAACACATTTAGCTGGTTGACAAAGAACAAATGCAAGACGACATGAACACTCATCATGCTGGGCATGATGGATCCAGAAGACAGACCTTTACTCTCACTCCCGCCGGCCCATGGTAGTCGCCCTGCTTGAAGTCAGATTCTTGTGCCTGCTTCTTACTATGATCATTCAATATTTGACTAGCAATAAAAATGGTGCTACTGTTTTAGGGATCTAAACCCATGACCTAAAGGCTACCAGGCAGTTACACTTCCCAATCATTACTGCAGATGACTTCCACATTGCACAATGACACCCAACTCACTGTCCTCCACAGCTGCTGTGTAATCTCCGCTACCTATGCCATCTCAATACATGCAGATGCCTTGTACCACATTCAGTCTGTACTGTGAACTACCAAAATGCATTTAAAAGCCAATGTACTGCATGCATGGCCCAAGACAGACAAATATTAAGCAATAACACGAAACAGACATGATTTGTGCTCCATCAGATTGACATGCTGATAAAATATGGCATTTATTCTTACAACCAAAGTGTTACCACAAGTTTGTAATAATTTTTTCCTATCTTTGCTTTCCTAACACTGTGTACCACTGTTCACGGTTCTTATCGTTAGCTGAAAGACAGCTGTCGGCGTGATCAAATGTAACAGCTAGGAAGCATGTGCTGTTTTCTTATCAACAAGTGGAAGCAGATTAAAAAAAAAAAAAAAAAAACCCAGACAGACATCGATCTTTCAATAACCTTGCAAACTGAAATTACATCACGGACGGATTGGGTGCTCTCGGATTTCAGGTCTGGAGACCGGAAAGAGGATGTCAGTAAGACAGACCCAGAACCACCAGGAACCAAGGAAATTGTTGTGGACTTCAGGAAAAAGAAAACGGACATCCAACCACTTCACATCAGTGGGGACTGTGTGGAGAG
>JAACJT020000013.1:3309242-3329087 GCA_009936485.2 Gymnarchus niloticus
CCTGTCCTGTGGTCTGAATATGAAATGGGTATTGAATATTGAACTGCTCCTCCTCCCCTTTTATACCCTCGCTGTCCCTTGGCAGCGGCTGAAATTCCAAAATGCATCTTACACGTTAAAAACGGCTGGCCCGATATATGGGAAAAAAAAAAACAACTTGCATTATCACCAATCAAATTGAAAGTAAATAAAGTTTTTAGATAGAAATGTCTTGCATGATTAGGCTTTTATAAAGATTAGACTTGTAAATACTGTACAATGTTTTTTTTTTTTTTCCCTCCATGCATCAAAAGCAATTCCTTGTGCAGTTGTACTTGGCAAATAAAAGAATTGGACTTCCTTGCTCTATCCAGAGCCCAGGTCATCAGTGGGCTATGAGGATCTGTGAAGTTGATCTGTGTGGGTTAAAAAAAGATAACCATAAACATAACCCAAGGGTCCTGAGAGAGTTTCACCATTGTACAATTCAGACGTCACGTACGAACCTCATTTCTCTTCCCAGTTGTAGAACTCTTCGGCCAAATGAGATCACTCCTGACCTTGCTGTCTTCATTGTACCCCTGCTGAAAAGAAGACGTCCTCTGCAAGAGAACATGTAGATTGTCAGGTAAGGTGTCTGAGCCAGATGAACTGAGAGATGCTAAAATGGCTGGATTCTCACTGAAGAAAGGTACCTTTGGATCTCTTTGGTCGATTCAGGTTCTTGGCCACATTGGGGAATCTGCATCATACAGGTGGTAGCTTCTCTGGTGTAAAGTAAGCCCTATTCTACTCATATACGTACATGACAATGCCCACTCTCCACACGTCGGACTCTGGACCGTGTCCTCTGCTGTCCCACATTTTTGGTGGCATATAAAAAGGCATCCCACAGATGTTTTTGCCACACACGCAGAAAGAAAATGAAAACACACACGTATAAGCAATTTAAGAGTTTTCCAAGTAAAGCTTCAACAAAGCACGTATTTATTTTAGGCATACAAAGTGGAGCTTTCCGCCAAGTTCATAGCTGTCCCGAGTTATACAGCGTTAATAGCCACATACCAGCCAATCATAAAATAGCAAAATTTGTTGTTTCCGGGTAAATTCCAAAATAAGTTACACGTGATCCTGCTGTAAGCACGTTATTACATGGATGCATGGAGGGCAGACACGTTGGAAGTGGAAGTGGAAGTGGATCTGATGAATGCGCTACGTAACCACGTCATTTTTGATCATTTTGATTTTACGATTCCTGAACAACGTCACTTGCCAGTGATCAAATAGTGAGAGCTGGAGTTGGGGAATACAGTATATACCCAGATTCGTGCTAAATTATTTTGATGCAGTCAAAAACTCTCCAACTGCTTTGCAACCATATAGGCTACCTGAAATTAAGGAAAGGACTAGAGATGTATTTCTTCATTTTATTTCAAATTCTACTTTGTTAATCATCTTTCCAGCAATGTTGACATGCATGGTACATATCTTAAAGCAAAGCGCTCTGGTTGTCATATTTCAGTTATGTTTTATATGCTGGCTATGCATACATCAATCATTGCATTTGTCTGTTTCAAAGATGTCATGGAAGAAGCAAAAGAGTATTTTCCTTCATTCTGGACGCCCAAGAGTCAGCCCTCCTAAAAAGGTTGCCAGGTCAGGGGAGGAGATGGTGGACAAAACAGTGGAAACAGGGAAAAAGAGAACATTAAGTGGAGTAGCAACCTATAAGTGTACTTTTAAAAGTGACTGGTCAACCAATTGGCCATTTATCACCATAGGCACCACCAGCTCCTACTACTGGTGCTCTCTTTGCAGACAGGAGAACTCCTGTGCCTATCCACGTGTGACAGATGTCAACAGGCATATATAAAGTAAAGGGCATCAAGCCAAAGAACAGGCACTTCAGTCAACAAGCGGCATTGCACAGTTTTATGCCCCAGCACTGATGTGATGGTATATACTTAAAGTGGGGTATTCAAGTTAGCAATTGTGGTTGTGACAGATGTAATCTCACTCCAAACTTTTGATGAAACTTGAGAGCCCTGATTTCTTATGTCTAGCTTCAATACTAATATACATTTAAAATGGTGCTAATGAAGAGTTGTTTTTTTTGGTTTGATTAATTTACCCCATTTAACTTTTTTGGTGCAAACTATCTAACACAGCACAAAATGCAAAATTTGTAGTGCCATTATTCTTATAAGCTTGTGTATTGTTTACACATTTGGATAAATATCAGATGCTGCCTTTGTATTTGGGTCAAATATATTTAGGATTAAACACCGTTCTACCCAAAGCAAAACAGTGCCATCTACTGTCAGCAGACAGCATCGTAGAATTTTCTCATAACTGTTCATCCACAATCTGCCTTGTCTATAAACGATTGATTAAGCGGGGCTGCAATATTCTGTAAAAGACGCACTAAAGGAATTATATGGGCAACGTTCATTTTCCCAAGAACCAGTTTTCAAATATTAAAATAAATGTTAATTTTTGAAATTGTTTTCCATGACATAATAAAGTACATGAGGAAAAAGGACCAGACTTCTCAGTCAATCAGTGTTTGTTTGCCTGGAGTCATCAAAAACTAATGAGGATAACAACCTTCTGACCATTGCACCTGTGAATTGTAAAAGAAATTAGATTCTAACCCATCCTGAGGGAGCTAGTGGTCATTGTAAATTAGTTTTATTCGGAATTGGAAACCGATCTTTCTGAACCAGCTTAGATGTTTATGGTCATTTAACGTTGTAGAGTAAACGTCACAAACATCTTTGAAACATCCAAACCATCTTTGAATAGACATTATAAAGACATTCGAGTGTCTATTCATTATAACTACGTTATACCGCAAGATATTCTGTGTAACACGAGGAGAACACGCAAACAGACCAAGGGTGAAATTCAAGCTCCCTACCCTAGAAGTGTGAGGCCAAAGTGCTACCCATTGAGTCTTTGCACTGCCCCTTTCCTTATATTAGAAATACAGATTCATACTGTTTAAATGCACCTATGGATACCTCTGATGTTTGGAAACTACCACTGAACGCATGTGAGTATAAGAATAACAGCTATTGGGAAACGTTTAAAATATAAACACCACTTTATCTTCCTAGTAGTAGGCTACACAAAGCAGGTTTCACAAGGCAGGACTTTCAAAGGAGCATTTGAGATAAAATAATACTTTGGAAGCCTAATATAAATAGGACTTCTAAGAACGTGAAAGGTTTTCTTAAGTTCAATTGTTACTGCAAGCTAGTAGCTGTAGGAGAGATCCCTTCTAATGCTATAATCATCAATGTACTTAGTAAAAGCAGAAATAGCACTGTTCTAAGTGTGGGCAGCGAGGAATTAAAGGCTCAGACTGGCATCATTTGGGGAATTCTCCCTGGACTCTAGGGAATCTCCCGTTCTATAAGTTACCTGCCGTCTCCAGATGCAGGTCCTCACCTGTCACTTTTTGGAAGATGGCCTCTGTTGTTGGTGTGCATTTCTTAATGACAGTGCAAGGCCTTTTGATGTCAGGGGCATTTTTTGAAACCAGGGCAGCAGCCAGTCAACTGCCCTGCAGTAAACAGGAGCTCTGGGAGTGACTGAAGAACCGAAAAAAAGAGGGTGTCTGTCTCAGCACTGGAGGTGTAGCACTGAGGTACTGGGTATACCCAGAACCCCCCCCACTTTCTGGATCTATGCAGTCATAAATGTAAAGCCCCATTATACACTTGACTGCAAGCTGGAATTCTGGCAAATTTAAGTTTAAAAACTAAAAGCTGTACATGTTACCACAGCATTACATGAATAACCACCATACCCGATGCCACCAACAGCTCACCTTTATTCAGATGTTATAGAAACACCCCACCCCCTCCACACACACACACACGCACACACACACACCCCTTACATGTTTCTGGCTCCTGGTGAACTCCATGCACCTTAAAGATGTTACTCCTGCTTCAGTCACCGAGTGTGACAGACGTATGACATTGTGAAACAGGACAAATCAGATCTATGGTAAATTATACTCAGTGTATGCATAAATTCTTTTTCAAATGTTGTCAAAAACAAGGTTTCCATTGTAATGGTTAAAGCTTTTAGAAAACACAGTACATTATCATCTACACATCGCTTTATCTTAGACAGGGTTGCAGTGTGTCTAGAACCTGTCCTGGGAAGCACAGATCACATAGTCCATCACAGGGCAGGGTGGGAATCAAACCCCCAACCCTGGAGCTTTAAGTGCTAATATAGTAGATGAAAGAGTGCAAGGCTACAGTGCGAACCTCACAGGATTCATGGTGTCTCTGATATAATTATCGCTGTTCTGAAACTGACATTTGTGCTACTTCCAATACATGCTTCCTTCAGAAGGAGACACATGAACAATGAACAACACAATCTGAAGCCATATTATGAAGATTTAGTGTGTTTGTAACACTAAGTAAACCTCATGGGGCAAAGAAACAGTATATGCCTGATACCTTATTTTCATAGGTTCGAAAAAAAGAGACTTGATATCCTTTACATTTGTTCGCTTTAAACCTTTTAAACGTTTTTTTTTTTTTTTTTTCCAGTTTTAACAACACTATAATTACACAGGATGGGAAAAAAAAATGTATATTGCCTGCCAAAAAAATGTAAATGCCTCAATCTTGTTTCTAAAGAACAGGCCACATTTTTTTGGAATGAAACAAATTTCAGGAAAATATTAAGATATAAAAACAAATTGGCAGAAGAAAAATGAATCATTTGTAAATACACCCAAACACATGGGTATAAGGTCAAAATAGGAGCACTATTTCTAACTCTATTTACTAACTTAACATTAGGGAGACTGTAGAGAAATAGTGCCTTTATTGAGACATTCTGAAGTGTGGTCCTGATGGGAGAGATGGAATGGTTTCACACAAAATCACACCTGTGAACATTCTAATTCTTCAAAATGTCCAAGTGATCTAAGCTGGACTGTGTGACCAGGTTGACTGGGATCAGAACATCACTTACATCTACATTCCACAGTGTACCCGATAACTTCACTAAATACACAAATACATCAACTCACTCACCCTGACAGTTATCTCCATGTCATTAATGAGCACATAGTCTTTAGCACTGACAGTTGTTAATGGGAGTCATCTCATTGACATCTCTGCTATGTCTGTCATGTCACAGAGTCACTTGAATCAGTAGACAGATGATCCATTGAGGCTTTTCTCTGGAATATGCAGAGACACCCCAAATGTGTCAGTGGGGTCGTCCAGATCCCCACGGGAGGACAGGGCTTGTGGGACTTCCTGCAGGGGACATATCTCCACCCAAGTCGACGACGGTGCATGTTGAGGACATCTGCTGGTCCGAGGCTTCCTCTGACTGTAGTTACGCCACAACTGAAGGATGGTCTCTTTGAATGGACGCGTTGTCAGTGTGTAAAGAATAGGATTGAGTGCACTGTTAATGGGCAGGATGAATATTACCACCCAGGAACTGATGGTACCTGTGGACAAAGATACATTGCTGACATTCGGTTAGGTGCTGCTCAAAATGTAATCATCTTTTGAGTGCAAATTGAATAATTAATGATTTTAAAATGAATTATTAAATAAAAGCCTCATTATTAAAACATCTGTTTATAATGGTGCATCATTATAAACAGATGTTTTAAACACAAGGGCTTAGAGCAATCACAAGTCTGTGTGTTTCATTCTATCCCCAGATCTGTGCATGCGGAGACTGCATGTTCTCCTTCCCATGTTTGTGTGAGATTCCTCTGACAGAAGAAAGATTCCCATTAGTGTAGGATTGTGCGGTTGTATGTGGGTCCCCTGCCATGTGCCCGGTGCTTCCCGGAATGGACTCCAGTCTCACTGTGACTCCGTACTGAATAAACAGCTTTGAGAAACGAATGGATGGAATTGCACATGAGATGACTCGCCTGGTATTTCCACCTGCATCAAAGAGAGGATCTTCAGAACGAAAATGGGCAGCCAGCAGAGTGAATCCGTGATGACGATGGAGAAAAACCTCTTGGCGATGGCCACCTCCTTTTTCACGTGATTGCTGTACACGGTAGCCCGTGTTCCTGTCCGTTGAATGTTGTAGAACATGTTTCCGTAGGATATAACAATGACAAGAAAGGCTACCAGGTTCAGCCCTGTAGAAAGTAAAATGAAGACATGCTGTGTTAGCCAGATCGATGCATAAGCAAATATTTGCATGGAAAAACCAATCATGACAACTAATGTACATACAGTATATGACTTATCCTCCTTCTAACATATAAATGTGGTCCTCATGTATTGGTAACTTCAGCTATTTGCTCTTAAGCAGCAGGAAATATATGATATATATATATATACAATATTTAAATTGAAAAATAAATACAAGACATGCAACCTCAAATCAGAAAAAGCTGGGACAGTATGGAAAATGCAAATGAAAAAAAAAAAAATGCAGTGATTCTTAAATTTACTTTGACTTTTATTTGTGTTGCAGGCCTGAAATGCAGGAATGGATGTATATTAACAAATGAAATGAAGTTCACCAGACAAAACATGAAATGTCTTGGGTTCATACTGCCCACAATGAAATAAAAGACAAAGTAAATTTAAGAATCACTGCCTTTCTTTTTTTTTTTCTTTTTAGTTGCATTTTCTTTACCATCCCAACTTTTCCTGATTTGGCGTTGTACAAGAAAAACACATGAATTTCAAGGACCTAATAACCTTTGCCCTCCGGGTACTCCGATTTCCTCCCACAGTCCAAAGACATGCATGTTAGGTCAGTTGGCTACTCTAAATTGCCCGTAGGTGTGACTGTGAGTGTGTATGGTGGTTTTTCTGTGTGTCGGCCCTGCGGTGGACTGGTGACCTGCCCAGTGTGTACCCCGCCTCTTGCCTGAAGTCAGCTGGGATCGGCTCCAGCTTCCCCGCGACCCTGACGGATAAGTGATATAGACAATGTATGGATGGAATAACCTTTGCCTTCAGAATAGTTTCAGTCTTTCTTGGAATGGTGTCAATCATATCCTGAACTGTGCGTAGTGTGATATTAGATGATTCCTCACAATGAAAAGTTGTGAAAAATGTGCAAATGCACAATTTTACACTCTGGACTCCATAGCTTCTTGTAAAGGTTTAGGTCTAGTGACTGGGTTGGACTTGAAAGGTTTTTGATTCCATCCTGGTGATTATGAAAGATCTGCATTTGCTTGATAGTCTGGATGGGGACATTATGATCACGTAAAACTGGAACTTCATTAGGGAACAGTGTTTGCACCATGGCGTTAGTCATTATACAACCATATAAAGCAGGGTTCCCCATAGGTGCTCAACAGGCCATATGAGTTACACTGCCGGCCTGATTCCATCTCCAACACCTACCTCAGCACAAATACACTGGCTAAGCTTATGTAAATAATGGTCAAAGTAGAGCAGCTAAGCAGCTAGACTGTAGCCGTCTGCAAGGTGCCTGCTATAAAGAGGCACTTCCAAACACCCCACAACCACTTCAGAGACAATCATCCTGCAAAATCAGAGTAGCAAACAGGTGACATTGATTGGTGCATACAATCTCAGTTACCAGCATCCATAGAAGTACGGTATATCTGCACAAGAGAAGATGGCATCTCAGCTAAAAAACCGTTCACAGAAGCCAAACTGATGAAAAAGTGTGCAATTAATACGGTGGAAGAAGTTTTTAGTCAAAATGAAAAAACTAATGTAACCCGAGTTGTGTGCCACTTGTCACTTTATGACCCTGGTGGACAGGTCAGTGCAGGCTCAGGAACCTCTCGTCTTGTCACATATAATGGGATGTAGGTGGGAATGGGTGAGGCTGGACTTCAGTAGCTGTTCCAAAGTGGCTTTAAAACTTAAAAAAAGACTGTGCTTGCTGCTGGTGACATACACACACACCCGCTTATGTATTTTCAGAAAAATACTTTCCATTCCTCAACAAAAATTTAACAATATGTCCATTGAAATGACAGGTTGTCCGGAATATTTTTTTTGTTGTATACCAGTCCTTTTCCACAAACATAAAGCTGTGATGGAGAAAGAAAAAAGGAAAAACACTTTCTTTTGTGCACAACTGCTTAAAAAAAAAAAAAAAAAGGTACGCAATGAAACACGGGCACTCTAGAGGTTTGGAGCTTACTAACCGCCAAAAATAATAAGCACGCCCACTGTGTAATGGCCACTATTTACACAGTAGATATGGAATGAGGGGAGGTGTAAATGAAATGAAAACGATTATTCCCAGTATCCTACACTAACAAATATTATTGTGGAGTTGTTTTTTAAATACAGTACTTTCACTTCATCTTACCAAGTTCGGTGAAAGTTTACCTAGTTTTTACTATATATACTGTAAACATATAGTTATTATACTATAGTTATGTATAATTACTATACATCAAAACTGGGTAAAACTAGGCATTTTTGGTTTAAATAAATCACTTGAATTGAAGCGTTTACAAGAACATGAGTACAATGAATGAATGCAATTTTTAATGTGCAATTCTTGAGCATTTCCATTTCACTCGAGGCTTCAGTAAAAATGTTTACAGGCCAGTATAAATCATGTGTTTGTGGCCCTTAGGGCATGTACCATTATTTTCTGTGATGAGAAATGAAGCACCGTGACTGTGCTCACTCTCTTAGAAATGCACAGCACTGGGACGCTGTACGATGAAGACTCAAATATAGAAACCCCTCTACATACGACTTACAAATTTTTGAAGTTATAAAGATGACCATAGAAATAAAAAAAAAAAATTGCAAAATTTGCGAGTTCCAAATGGTAAATTGTATGCCATACAATATGCTGAGCCAGCATGCTGCAGTATTTCCACTCTTGGAAGCTGTTTTCCTCTCGGTCTGTCGTCCATTGTTTATGACCATTTCAATTGTATAATATCATTGTATAATACATAACCAGAAACAAACTGAATTAGTGTCTATTTATGGCTATATCATATTAATTGATCTCCCATATAGAAATGGTCTCTGGTTAGCTAGAGCCTAGGTAAAAGTTAACATGTCTGGTCCTGTAAATTAAAATTTGCCAATTTTGAAAATTAAAAGCTATATATGTCTCAATTTTAACTTTAATTAAAATTTTTGATATGTGCTTCACATTTCATTTTTAACTGTACATTTTTAAATTTTAAATAGCCTAGTTGGATCCAGAAAATGACCCTAACTCATCATTGATTCCACATAGGCCTGGAGCTGCTGATCACAGCAGAGAAGAGTCATAAACTATTCATTAACCAACTGTATCAAAAAATAAAATATTATTTAACTATCAACAAAACAACCAGTATAACCAATATTGCCTTAGTCCCGATTTACTCCATTAATGCATTTAGTGATAATGTTCTACCTAGCTTTTACCCAGATTTAAAAAAAAAAAAAGAACTTGCATATAAGTAGTTTTAATAACAGGTCTACTTTTATTGAGCAGCCTTGATTTTACTTTTATTTACCTAGATTAAAAAAAATAAAAATTAGGTTGCTAACACTATATACACGTCATTATCATCATTATCGGACAATAGTGCAGCGAGGAGAGTATAGAAATCTTGGCAGAGGATTGCCTGTCTACCCTGCTGTCCAGTCTAAGTAAAGTGGATTTTATGTCACTCACTATTGACTCGTCTTCTGACAGCACTCATCCAGAACAGCTATCGGTATTTGTGCATTTTTTTGATGGGATGACTTCTGTGAATGAACTGCTAGGTCTGCGTACGATCTGCAAAATTCTTTATAATCAACTGAGTCAGAAAAAAAATAGCCAAGATGGGCAAAATCACATCTGTCGTTACCAGTGGAGCTCCGTCTATGATTTAACAGTACAAGAGTCTGGTAAATAGGATACATTGCTGCTATTAACCCCGATCTAATGACGTCATTTCACTGCATTATTCGCTAATCTGCGTCGTGCAGCAAACTTTGTGGGAACATGAAAGACACCTTGGATAGGTACAATGATGAGGCATGTAGACTTCGCCTGTGAGTGTTCCAGTCTGTAGCACTGCCTCTTTTAGTGTACTGCTGGAGGAAATGTCAGCCGAACAAAATGAACTTTGGCTGTATAATTATGTATGCTGGTTTAGTGACAGTCGAGTGCTGGAGGGGGTAATACAAGAGAAACATCTGAGCCACCCAAGGATGGGATTCTCAGTGACTTCTGAATGAACACGGTTCCCGAATTCAGATACACAAGAGCAGTCACAATATTTTCTTCCATTTCTATCTCATCCTTTTCTTCAACGAACTTTATCAAAAGCCAAGACAGGTCCAAGGCTCCCCAATGCACACCTGGACCAGCGCCTTCATATTGCTACAACAGAACGCTGCCCCAAATTCAGGTTTATTGTTTCAATTTGCTGCTGTCATTTCTTTCATTAAATGGTGACTAAAGATAATTACTACATTTAGGTCTACCTACTGTAAGTGATACACTTAGGATACAGAGGCCTGCCCAGAGCATCATTTCCTTTTTAAATTTTGATATGGTTGCTGCTTGAGGAGAATTCTTCCACATGAGGCTGTCAATCTTAATAATGAGAGACTTTACCTGCACGTATTATTCTTATCAATGAATACTACTTCAGAATAATTATGACACCAAATGAGGCTGGCCCAGCAAACCCTTTGCTTTGCATTGTTTATTTGAATTCAGCCCTTGGCGAGAAGTAATTGGGAACCACTGTGTCATGATTGCCAGGCCTGTTCCCACAAAGAGGCTTTAACACAGGGATGCAAATGCAGAGTAGAGTTTAAACCACTAAGCAAAATGCCAAACTGAGGTTTAACTCACTGGAGCAGACTGTGCACCAGCTAACACCCAGCACCAGGCTAGAGAACCAGAGGGGCAAAAAACACTCAACTCTGTGCCAAGGCAAGGGACCTACATATATGGGGAGGACACGGGTGAAACACATGAGGGTAATCAGGGCATGATCACTTGCAATTAATAGACCCAATAGAGAAACACAATGGGAAACACTAAACCCCGGTCAGTACTCCGGGCATTGGGATTGCTGGAACCCTGGTGCTGATGTTACACAGTGAAATAGATCACAGGGACTCAGAGATGGCAGCCCGCCACGTTCAACATGTCGCTCTGAAAGCTCAGGTCAAAGCGTTGATTACTGGATCTCTTTGATAGCTGATACATCCAGACATTCAGCATTCATCCATCATATTCACATATTCATCCTGTCACTCACCTTTGTAGCCATGTGTAATTTTGATTCAGCTACTTCAAAGTCCTTTCTCATGTGGCGTTTACATTATTTTGTGTAGTCCCGGAACTCACATGCTATGTGCCCGTCGTAGGAGGTGGATTACGACGACGATACCATGGCACTCACCAAGGAAGATGACAATCGAGTACACCTGTGCCTCAGCACTCTCTGGTTGCTCTGAATGCAGGGGAAAGCACACACCATTAGTGCCGTAGAAGTTCCGGAAGAAGTCTTTGCCCGCCAGTGGCGTGAAGGCGATGGCGAAGCCCAGGATCCAGATGAGGACAAGTATGCTCACCGTCCAGCCCTGACCCGGGGCAAGGTACCGGAACGGGTACACAATGCAGATGTGCTTCTCCAGGGTCAGGTAGGTGAGCAGCAGCACAGAGACCTCGGTGGACAGCATGGCTAGGGAGCCAACCAGCTGGCACTGAAGGCTGTCCATCCAGGCCTGAGCATGCCGGTTGTACTCGCCACGGAACTTGATATCGTAAGCTCCAATCAGGAAGAGGTACACGCCCATTAAACCATCAGCACCTGCATGGTAATGTGGTCTCATTTAGATGAAGGTGAACTCGGTCAGCGCTTCCACATGTGGCATCAAATAGTTACGTATATTTTACAAAATTCCTGAAGAAGTTCAGGACATCTGCTTCTTCTGACTGCATATGAAAAAATATAAACCAGCATCTTGTACAAAAATGTATTCTTATAGACATTAAGAGTATATCATTATTTGACGACATCAGGAATTCACATTATTCTGGGATATACATTACATTTTAAAAGCTTGGAATAAAAAATAAAATAGCATTTTTATTAATTTTCTTATATTTAGAATGTTTACATAGTATAGTGTACCTGGTATAAGAAAGAAAACCTTTCTTATACAATGCAATAAGTGACTATGGGCACACAGAGAATACACAACACATACATTTTATATGCGTGTGACCAGAAGTCTATGCCTCTTGACAGAATTACTGTGATTTCAAAAATGAAGCAACAAACAAATAAATAAACCCGGTATTACTTACAACAAAGGGACATGATGCACAGAGCGTGTAACTTGTTCTCTGACCTTATGTATGATCGCATACAGATGACAAAGATGTTGCCGACACAGGTGATGCATGACACAACCCAGACAAACACTCTGAGGACAATGTTGGCCAGCAGGTCCTCAAAGGAGGAGATGCCGTCAGTGTTGGGCTTGCAGCTTCGGACATGAGGAGCATAGCCACAGTACTGGAACTTCTTAAAGTATCTGAACAGGGAAGTGAGGGTGGAGTTTTACTGTTTTAGAAAAGTCATTTCAAAGTTTCCTTGAATGTAACAAGCAATACAGGATATTTTGTGTTAAGCAGAGCTCAACACATCTGGGAGATCACAAAATTTGCTGGGATTTACTCCAGAAAGTCAAAATGAAATATGAAGGCTCATATATTAGTTTTAATATTTAATTTTTAGTATTTGCCCATTATACAAAAAATTGTTGCATAGATATTTTCAAAAATAGAACAGTTTGTAGGAAAAAAAGAGATGAAATCAACCATCCATCAAATCATGATTATATTTTACTATTACCAAAGAATAACAATGTACATCTGTCTTTAATCATGGAAAGGAGCAGTATTTAGAAAGTACTCACATATGAGTCAGACTTTTCAGAGGTTCAAACATTGTTCTTTCTATGTTCCCAATCTCAATTCCTTCAACGCTCCTAGGAATCATAACAATACATTCATCCTGAGTCAGAAAGGCGCCTTTGCATGTCAGTGGTTCATCTGTATTTCATCCATAATAAGTTATATAGAACTGCCAACGCAAAAAAGTCAGCCAGACAAAAGAATTTCTGGCCAATCGACAACACCACCTTAAAATAATGTAGTACTGTAATTTCATATGATTCAATTTAAATATCTTTAGTGAAAACACAAATTAATTTTTAAAAATCACTTACAAAGATCTCAACTTCTTCAGGTTAGAAAAGTGGTCCATTTTTAACCCTAAAATCGGGTTATATGAAATATTTCTAAACAAAATAAGGACAGAGATTAATTCGAGCATCCATCGTTGTTAGAATGCAAGCCCGATTCGACTAACAAGATTATTTTATAAAGGAATCAGGGAAAAATTACATTTCAAAATTCAGTGTTTTTGCCCTGCACCAGGCTAACAGCTGAATGAAGTTGGCTATTAAAACAAACATGTGTTGGTAGAGACTTACAGCTGCAGAAGGTCACTGAGATTGACAAATAGGGCTTTAGGGATGTTTTCAATTCTGTTGTTGGACAAATCCCTGAGATAGAGAGAAAAAAATCCTTGTCAAACAACAACCTGATCATACTTTAAAATGCAAAAGGAAATGATGCACTGGGCTGGTTAATTATTTATATATCGAATCATACCTAAGGTTATAATTTAGACCCTCATCAGATTAAGAAAACTGAGTGACTCACAGTTCCCCTAACTTTTGCAGAGGTAAGAAGACTTGTTCATCTAAGCGGGCAATTCTGTTATGCTGCAGGACCCTGTGAAACATACAGGTCGTCAGGTAATCAGTCATTGACCGCTCTCAACATTCTACAGTAGCGTTAAATAATTCTCTTAAGATTAACCCTTTCATGCATGAATTTTGACTGGCTGAGACATTTTTTTTTCTTTTTTCATTTTTTTTTCTATTCTTCTTTCAGGATTAAAAAAATATTCTGAAGTGATTTTTACTCCAGTTGTGCTTTTTAAAAAGATTGTACTGCATGTATCTGAGTACTATACTGCAAGTAAGACAGATCAAATTACTAAAAAGACTGACAGTCAATGACAAGTGAAACCCAAAAATTAGATTCCATGCAAGTTTTAAATTGAAAACAATCCATATGTTCGATACTGGGATTTAAATAGCTCTCCATGATAGTAAACATGATACAGGAAAGGGTTAAATAATCCTTACATTGAACTGTTGTCTGTATGAAGTTACTTAACCCTGACCTATGCTAGGTTAATTAGCGTTAACTGTTTCATAAACCTGTGAAAGTCATGATTTCAGTAATAGTCAATAATAAGTAATTAACAATAAAAGCAATAAAAACACAGGCTTACAGCACAGTCAGCATGTGGCAGGAGCAGAATGTCATATTTCCAACCCTCTCGATATAATTGCCTTCCAAATCACTGAAAAAGATATATTTGTTCTGAATTTGCATGTTTTGAAATCACAGGATGAGTTTTGCGGTCATATTTACATTTTCTGGTCCACTAATGCCATGTTATATCTGTCCTGTCACGTCAAAACAGGGACCAGATGCAGGTAAGTTTGGACTTGAACCTTACAGCCAGTTTAGTCTGGGCATCCCACGACAGATGTCATCCAGATGTATTAGGGCGTTATTCAACAAAACCCTAGAACACAAAAATGGAACTTCTTCACCAAGTAGAAACCATTCTCCCAACTGTATGGAGACTGTTTATAATTTAAAAAGCTACTGTTTTACTGATGGCACTCATCCCTCACCATAATATTTCTTTCATCCCTCCATCCTCCCATTTGAACCCATTGATTTTACTGCTCCTTCATCTTTTAAGCTACAGTCATGGAACTTGGTTTATGCATCCTACAGCAAAAGTACAGCACTTGACTACTTTCATACTGAGGGCATTCATCCCTCACCCTTCTATTCTTTCATTCATCCCTCCATCCTTCCATAGCAATATACTGATTTTAAAATGCATTCAAACTTTAAGGTAGAACTGCCAAACTTCATATGAAAATTCAGCTGCTGAAACAAAGCACACCTTATATAAATACTGCATAACCTTTTCTCTGCTCCTCCTTTTTCCTTTCTTTCTTTCTTTCTTTCTTTTTCATCCCTCCATTCAACCTTCCTGTTGTGTTTCATGCAAACAGCAATCACGTGCATTTTCTCCAGGAAATACCCTCTCTAGTTTAAAAAGCTACTGTTTTACAAATAAAGAGAAATGAAAACTTACAAAAGGACCAGTGAACTCAGTCCTGAGAAGGCCATGGGTGAAATCTGACTGATTTTGTTGTTTTCCAGTATTCTGTAAGACCATAAGCAATGATGAATGACAGCATATCGATGAATTACAGCTCAGTTGGTGCTGATACAGTTCTTTATCTTTCAAAACATCCAGTTTCAGTTAAATTAGTAACAGTGTCCAGTTAGAAATTTATTTACCAGTAATACTTCAGGCATTCATCGGACTCAAATCAAGAATACCAATCACATAGCACAGCATACACGACTGGGGGGGGGGGGCACCCTGCATGAGATTCCAGTCCATCGCAGGGCATATACACACACTCACATGCTAACAAAACACAGAGCAGTGGAGGGATTTGAAACCACAACCCTGGAGCTGTGAGGCAACAAATGTTTATGTCTGATGATACTTATCACATGATGGATGAAACTTATAAAGCATGTATTTCCACATGATGACAGAGAGCATGCCATTCTGGACCGTGCTTCAGGTACACTGTAACCCTGCATTGGATATGAAAGATGAATGAATAAACACTGGAAGTATTTGACCTGGTATTTTAGGAGTGCTTTTCCACCACAATCATATATCTGTAACTTGGTGACCAACGTGCTATCAGCAGAGCTACAAAATGACAATGGACATGGAGTTCAATTATGATTCTGGAGATTGCTAAGAATGCCAGTGTAGCTTTAACGTCACAGATAGCATTTGTCTGAGACAAACACAAATCAAAATGTGCTAATGCATTTGTGCATTTCATGCTTTACAAGAAATAATTGTCTTATGATTGCCTATAATTGCATAGAGAAAATAAGGATTGAATTGTCCTTACAAAGGAAGAAATCTTTTGTATCTGTGGCTTTCTCAGCAACACCTGTCATTCGGATTGAGATTTTACGCAGACTTGGAGGGCTATTTTTTTTTGGCAAAGCCATAGTCAGTCATAGGTAAATATAATCATATAAGCATGTGGAACAAACATTAATATAATTTCTTAAATCCAAAATAAATGCATCCACCAATAATGTACCAGTGGCATAGTTATATGAAATGTGTTATTTTGAGTGTTTCCTTCCTTCATAGTCAAAAAATCAGCAACAAAATGATGGTTTAATTAAGCTAAATTATTCGTTGCTGATTATGTAATTAACGATGCACCTGTGCTGATTATGAAAGCTGCTGATAAAATGTTAGTGGAGGAAAACTGCTCAAATGCGACTTGAGTTTGATATTATCCATAAATAGCTGAGCGAGTGGCTGTTATCATTAAACGAGAAAAACCTTCATACATTTTGAAACCCTTCTAGCTTGTGCTAATTAATAACAAAGCCTTAGTAGACATTTTGGTCAGAATGACATGCAGATACAGATCATGAACCCTGTACTCTGAACACTGGGCATAGAACTCATTTCCATGTGTTTTCATTTTCCGATGGTGCATTAAAAACGTGGGAAATTAAACCGGAAGGCCATATGGAGACGGGAGAATTTCAATGCAAAAGTCAACTTGAAAATGACAATGGAGAAAATCTGTTATACATGGCTCGAGAAAATCATCGAGACAGCACTAAACACGGTGAACTCTGGCACCAAAGTATCTCCCTCAGTGGAGTGTCTGAGGGACCCTATTCTAATTCTTTCCTAACCATTTCCAGCACCAGTCAAAAGCATTATTGTCAAGGAGCAGTGTTTTCAGAATCACAGTGCCTTTGGTCTGTCAAACTTGTCGGCTAAGTTTATACAAGGGCTTCTCCTCGAATCCCATGGGTTGTGAAGTATTCTGCTGAGATGCCACAGCTGATATTGTTTTTAATTACAGAGTTCAGGAGAGGTGGACACACAACAATAGTGACAGCTTAAGACACCTCAAGGAGAATTACAGACAAACACATGGTCTGGGGTCAGTATATTTTCACAAGTGAGCAGTCAGTTAACACTGGCTGAATGCTCATCATCCTGAAGAAGAAAATATGGTATCTTCTACCAAGTCCAGCATCAGGTTGAAAGGAAGTGGCTTTTAATAACATTAATTATTACTTTATTCATCCCCATGGGGAAATTCATGGTCTTCACATTTTCCCATCTTGCTCTCCAAGTTGAAAGTCAAGGGTCAGTGCACAGGGTCAAGCTGGTGTCCAGCACCACTGAAGCAATTGGTATTAGGATTTGCAGGATTTGAACAAGCACAGATACCTAACTGAGAGCATCACATCACCGCCCCATGCCACAAAGTGGGCATATTTACAAATCAAGACATCCAACAAGCTGATGTTGCAAACAAACAGTGAAAACAGGATAAGAAAACTGTCAATGAAGACAAAATAACATGGATATGAACCCCCCCTTTGTAACAAAAAATTAAGCAGGTTACCCTCCTCTAGAAGGAAAATCCATCTGCCATAGTGTTATGAAGACCTGAACATGTTTAGTGCACCATGCACTTAGTATGGAATATGTTTGTCTGTATTTGGCATGTCTTTATAACATGTAATATGTTCCTTTTACCTTCCAAGTATATTTCCCATAAAAAAGAACATTAATTAAAAATATATATTTGTTACTTATGCAATGTCTTCCATCCATCCATCTTATCCTGGTCAGGGTTGTGCATGTGTGTGTGTGGGGACCTGGAGCCTAACCCAGGGAGCACAGGGCACAAACCTGGGGTACACCTTGAATGGGATGCCAGTCTATCAAAGGGCACAGGGCTGGGGTACACCTTGGATGGGATGCCAGTCCACTCACAGTCAATCACACAGTCATACACTAAGGGCAATTTAGAGACATCAGTTAGTCCAAATGCATGTCTTTGAACTATAGGGAGAAACCAGAGTTTGTATTTATAACCTTGTGGGGACCTTCCATTAATTTATATTGGCCTAACCCTAATCCTAATTATGACAACCCTAACCCTTACTGAGCCTTGACCTTAACCATAAGTAACCCAACAAAATACAAGACTTTTGGCTCTTTTGGTTTTTTGATTGCATTCACAGATTTTTTGTGAAATTGGATTTTTCCTTGTGGAGATATAATAAATATCCCCACAGCATCAGGTCTTTATTACCTCTTGGGGAAATTCTGTACCCATAATGTAATTTAAACATGGCACACACACACACACACCAGAGGCAGGACCCCCAAACCTGAAGGTGCGAGATAACAAGTCCTATTCAAGTATAAACAAAATGATCCATACAATTAAAAATTTAAAAGAACTTACAACCACTCCAGTTTTTGAAGATCCCTGAAAATGCCTGGTTTGAGAATCGATATTTTATTGTAACTCAAATACCTGAAGGAAAAGAAAATAAATGCATTTTATTACGTCAGCTGGCATAGTGAAAAAAAGGGAACAAAGTCTACAACACGTGTAATCTAATTACATCTGAAATAACCAAACGGGCATGACAAATGAGTAAAATTATACATAATTAAGTATTACGTGACCAACTGACAGACTTTTAACTGAGAGCCAGGATAAGTTAAAAACAAACATTCAATTAATATTCAAGGAACGCTGATGTTGAGAGACTTGAGGTCACCTTGGTAGCAGCCTATCTAGGCCATATTACAGAATGACAAGTGCAATTTTAACCCAATGCTTCCTATCAGTACAGCAGCTCCCACGCAGTCAACTTGAAAAGATATGATATACAAAAGGCCTTTTAAAGAAATAATACTCATAATCATAAGTTTCACAATGCATGTGTTAGTCAGGCTGCGCTGTGGGTTTTTTTTTATTTGCTGAAATGACTTTTACATCGGTTACACTTGCAAAGAAGCAAAATGAAGAATTGACACTCACAGTCTTGTTAGATTATACAGTCCTCGGAATGCGTTTGGGTTTACAGTCCGAATTTGATTGTGTTGCAGATACCTGTAGATACGGATAACAAATCAATGTCAGTGATACCTGTCAGTTTTTGGCAAGTTTGTGATAAGTCACCTGGGATTAGTAATTACAGTACAGTGTGTAACCTATATTCATCAATGTCTGAGAATTAATTATACTGAAAAAAATAGTTTCCATTAACCAAACATGCATGCAATACACTGTTAACGTTCACATTCACACACTAATTGCAAAGCTAACAATAACACAAATAATTCACATCAAAAGCATAACACTGAAAATCCAAACATTTTGCCTTAACATTTTGTTTCCACAAACAACTCCATCTATCTTCTAAATGCTTATCTTGGTCAGGGTCGTAGGGGTGATGTATTCGTTTCTTAATATAAATCTGCATACATATTATTTTGTTTTGCCAACGAGAGCTATATTAATTTTAATTACTTGATTAAACAGAGGAAAATAAAACAAGTATTTTATCTATATGCTTTATTTATTGGTTCATTTTAAGAACTTACAGTTTTTGAAGGTTGTGATATTTATAGAATACATCAGCATTCAGTTTTCTTAGTCTATTACGCTGCAGAGACCTGAAAGTATACAAATTTCACAGTTTTGGGTGGTGTGTATTTGTACCGATATAGCTGAAAATAAACACACCGCTTATGCTAAGTGCAGTGTGTTTATACCAATATATCTGAAACTAAACACATTGCTTATGCTAAGTACAGTGTGTGTTTATACC
>JAACJT020000013.1:3334787-3349787 GCA_009936485.2 Gymnarchus niloticus
GAGATCCCTGCGTGGCTAGAAATACGGGCGTGTGTGTGTGTGTGTGTGTGTGTGTGTGTGCGTGTGTGTGTGTGTGTGTGTGTGTGTGTCAGTCAAGTAATTGACTGGCGTCACATACAGGATGTACCCCAGCCTTGTGTCCATTGCTGCCCCTGGGATAGGCTCCAGGCCCCCCACCACCCTGACCAAGATAAGTAGTTAAGACATGGATGGATGGATGGATGGATGGATGGATAAATGGACAAACATGCTTTTGCATGGCCAAATAAAAAGAAAAACACAGTTAAAGAAAACTCCATTTAAACAAATGAATATGCAAGACAAAAAAATAAGCCAATCAAGATTACTATATATACAGCTTCTTGAAGGGTATTTGATAAGCATTAACCCTGAAAGCCTGTTGACAAGTGCACTAACCTTCGTTCATCAAATTATTACAAAAGCTATAAAGGCCTGTCAGTTTCTTTGAACCCAGCTGCTGAGAAATTAAAGTGGCTGGAGAGATAAGCCCAGCAAGCAAGAAAACCATTTCCTGCGTGTTATTAAATCAGATGGACAAGGTGCTGTTTTACTAGCCGTCTCAATGGCCTGAGAGTCTGGAGTGCTGGAGCTAAACTGGTTATTCATTCAGAGAGCATAAATTACTAACCACTAGTCTGCTATTGAAGGTTTTAAATGTCCACTGAATTTAAAAAGTTTAATATTGTGGGTAGAGGTGAACAATTAATTGACAAAATGCAATTTTTTTTCTTTTTTTAAAAAATGGCAGCAGTCAGCAGGCTTTCAACCTGAAGACGTTAGTAAAGTGATGTGCAAATTAAGATGGGGTGACATGAAATACTGATTGATAAAGGTGCTTTGACTCAAAGATCAAATACTAACTTCATGTGCATGTCTGGCTGTGTCATGTAGCAGAAAAGGACAGAGATAATGGGAAATGATGGGAAAATCCCCCATTTCTGGCATTCTACACACATAAAAACACAGATTATAGGTTGTATTAGGTTTGTATCACTGACAACTTCAGCAACATATGATAATGAGCAATTGGCCTGAAGCTTTCTGTAGCTACTCTATATTTCATATTTAACATTAGATGGAAAGACCTGCATTGGACATAGAGCAACAATAGCAGGTAACAGGAGCCTGGCTCACATTTTACCATGTCCTTACTCAAGGAATAAACTGTTTAAAACAGTTATGAACCAATGGTACAATCAGGTTTGTTGTGCTGTTAACTATGAAGGTGTAATATACATCAATGCACACTGATTTCCAAAAAAAAACAATAAAAAAAAATGAACAGCAGCATTGTGTCACAGTACATGCAAATCAAAAAGGATTTAAAAGGACCTGTGCCTGCTGGCCTTCTAAATATGGCCAGCAAAGCATTTTTGTTGCATTGAAATGTAGTAAAATGCAGTATGATGAATGCAGACAGACACAACCACCACTGCCCTAATAAGACGGACTATTACCAGTCCACATTTTTCACAAACACAAGTGCTGATGACACTGTGGTGAACCTGCATGACATCGGTTCGAGATTTGTTTACTGTAGCAAATTAGAGTTTTTGCTATAAAATAATAAGCTGTGAGAAGCATTAATTGGCAGAAATGCAATATAAATGCTTTGTTGCCCCTAGTAGCAAAATATATTCTGGAGTTATGGCTCATTTCAAATGCGAAAATACAACATGATCCTCCATGCACTCAAATTAAAGATGACTAAACAAAACCTGAACATTTCAGCTGTTTAATGTTCCGTGGTAAAGTGTGTTTTTTGGCACTAACTAGATTACTGGACCAACCACAATCATAGAGGACATTGTCCAGCATCTTTCCACAGATCAATAGAACCATGTAATGTGGGTTGTGTTTCTGTGTATAGTTCCCATGTGGGCTTTGATGCAATGAACGGTGCGTTGTTAAATGACACACAATATGGCTGCCCTCCTGATGCTCAGGTCATGAGGTGAAAGGAAGTCTGCTATGTGATTGTGCACAGCATGACAATGACCATAAAACCTGTTATATTTTGGGAAAATCTACATTTCTTTGCCGCTGTCTCGGTATCTGCTAGCTACAGTGGATACTAGGTATAGGAAACATAAGGGCTGAAGAAGTGTTGTTTAGGTTATTTTAGAAATATTTTTATAAAAATGTGCATAAAAGAGCTATGCTTCCTGTTGGTGGAATGCAGTTTGAAAGAAGTCCACATGGCATTCATCGCCCAGATGTACAGTACGAGATGATTAATACCCAGATAAGTGAGAAAATACAAATTCAGGCAACTGTGGCATAACCAAGGGGCTAGGGTTAGGCTTATTTGATGACATGTTGAAAGTGATGACATCGAGAGAGTAGAATATATAACCACAGTAAACTATGGGTTAATATTAACGATCTCAGTCTGAAGGTAACTCTACTGGTTTTGTAATGTTGACTTCAATGGGTGAATCCACTGGTACATTTAAATAGACATACTGTATTTGTTAGAAAACATTCATTTTCTTTATCTTTTTTTCTTAAACTCATGCTCCATGTTCGTTTTATCAAATGATCCTCTTAGTGAATTGAAATTGATTGGACTGCAGAATACTGATCCTTTTGCCATGTCGATGAACTGCTACAACATACAAGCCAGTATATTGAAGCTAGATGAACCATGAATGGGACAGTATTTGCAGGTTTATGGGTTACATTTCTGTAAGTCACTGAATTACACCTGAAGCATAGGGCGAACTGGGACATTGTCCTAGAAAACGCTTCAATAAAGCACTTTAAATGCTGCTATAGAAAGAAAACCAGTATGCTCTCCTAGCCCTCAGTGGGGGAGACTTTCCTTATCACAGGTTTCAGTTAACAAAGAGTAATGAGTATTACTGTATACTCACTCTCTGATTGAATTTGGTTCATGCTAAATAGTCCAAGTTACAAATGAATTTAGAGCAATCAGTCATTTGGGTACTTAATTGTTTATCGCTACAAAATGTTTAGTGATTAAATATCAAAGAATATTTTGGGCTATTACCATTTCCAAGGTATACCCCAGGAAAATGTGGATTTTTCATAAGACAAATCACTCAGTAATTTTGAGATATGTGAAATGAATATCAGAAATCAGCTAACAATCCAATCAGCATGATTGGATAATCCAATTATAAGTTGTTACACAAAATAAAGATTTAAGAAAGTACTGTACATGTTATCACTGGAAGACAAATTTACATATGCATATTAAACTGGGCTAGTCTGAAACTGTACCAGCCCCTTTTCCAGAGACCAGAATATTAGATAGCCTTCATTTATTTTTAGGTATAGTAACATGCTGACCCTAGTCATTAATCCAGTGCTTCTCAAACTTGGTCCTGGGAGGCTAGCCTAGGGAGATACTCAAGTCTACCCAAGGACACCTATGTTATATTGGATGTATTATTCCACTAATTGGACTGATTCAGGCTTCTTTCTGCGCACCAAGGTTATTAGCAGTGTGAAGGCGCTTCAAGTGCCCCGTACACAGCAACCCACCTGGGTCGCGGTTCAGTGCCACTGTCCTCACTTCTGATGCAGCAACCCCTCGCTACACGCTCGACATATTTTATTACAGTCTTAACACCGGCAAGTTGCACTGACTTTGCGTATTCCTGAGCTGCGTTGGTGCAGAAAATGGTCACATCGGTAGTTTATTGCAATTATCTCTGCTAGAGAACATCTGTGTATTTCAGGTAAAGTCAGAGTCTTTCATTTGCTCTCGTTCATGAGTACACAATTGTTACTTCCACTTGGATATGACTGTAGGTCTGATTTGAGTCCAGCTCATCTATAAACACTCAGATGTGCTCTTAGACTGTATTCTACACAGATCATATTTAAGGCTTTTCTGGGAACATTTCCTTGTGAAAAGTGGGGCGCGTGAGAATGTTTACTTGTACTAGATTCTGTGAACACAATTTTATAAAAGGGACTCTAACCATATTCCTTTACTACTGTTAAGTTCTTTGACTAAAAATGAGCAGGGTAATTACCTAGTGATGAACCAAATGAGGCTTCAAAACCCATGGTGAGTAAGAGAATCCTGAACTAACAATCAACACTGGCTATGGCTGGCTGTCGCCAGTGAGAATTAGAAGTTCAGGATACTCCTGCACACCAAGGGTTTTGAGGCTTCATTCAGTGCAAACATTGATTGGCTAGTTTGGGATACTTCTCACTATGAGTCGTGAAGCCTCCTTTGTCTCTGCCATTACCTGACAGATTTTTTTAAGCATGCAGGAAACTGTAATTCTCTACCATTTGATATGTTACTCTACTTATGTTTGATATTAATTGCTGACACATAAAATATTAATCAAATTAATATTGCTGCATTTTGTACCTCCCTTACATATAAATCGGAGGCTGGTTAATATATATCATTTTACATAGGTCATTTACTACTTCCTGGTCTTGCCAAGTGATGCAAATGACTTTTAGATGGACCTATGAACAAGCAGCACATTTCAGAAAATGTTCTTTTTCTTTTTTTTTCCAGTATTAGGCTGTTTTCCAACAGCCACATTAGCAGGAGTTTTTTTTTTGACATTTTACTTTTAACACTAATATGTCATAAACAGGTTCGAGTCACTGTCTCTTATCCAGCAAGTTAATATCAAAGCCCATTTGCAGGTCTTTGCCAAGCAGCAACAGGTTACTCCCAAATCGATATTTGCTCCTCTCCTGCTGTCATGCTCATTTTCACTTGAGATGCCATTAAAAACCACCATTGCCTCCTACTGAGTGCCGGGGCCATAAACATTAAATACACAATAAAGTGAAACCAAGAAGTACAGGAATAAAATAGAACAGATATAAAAATCAATGGATATAAAACTCTATAATAAAGTCTAAATTTAAGATTAAATCCATAAGACTAAGCATTTCTTATTACAGTGGCTGTTTGTTTAATTTGTGCCAGAATTGCCATCTTAAACTGTTAAACAAGCATACTTGTCTACTTTCATCAGGGGACTACAAAGAATCATAGTATATAAATTTGACTCATATTCACTATGTATAAACAAAAAGATAAAAGTTAAAAAAAAAGCATTTCTCACGATCAGTTGAAAATCCTCTCTCACATAGAGAAAACAGAATGAAACATTGTATGCTGAAATTCATTAAAGATTACATTCATATTTAGGATCTGTCTGTCCACCAGTAGCTTTATTCAGTGTGTTCCTGTACTCACTAATAAGTCGACCAGTCTTCCTTTCCAGAAGACATGTCAGAACTTATCAGACTGTATCTCACTGGCTTAATATCACAATTATTATAGACTCTTTGAAAGCAGTACTTTATCCTTAAACAGAACACCTGGTTGCTGAATACAGCTCAGGTATCCATTCCCACTGTCATGTCCACACCAGGCCAGCCTACATCAGACCTGCCACGCCCAACTTACTCCCGTTCATCATCCCCTGAATACTAACCAGCTGTGCCTTGTTAATTATCATATAGTAGCTTCCAGCCTTGCCTTGTTCATCTTTATATAAGCCCTGCAGTTTAGTTGCCTTCTTGTGAAGTATTGTGCTTCCAAGACCATTACTAAGCATTCCTGAATTGCTACTAGTCTGACAGTGTATGACCCTGATTGTTTGACTTCTCTTTCTGCTCCCTGTTTGGTTCTGTTTACTGTGTCTGTTGCTGCCTTGGAATTGATCTAAGGCCTGCGACCATGACTACGTTTTCTATGCCCCCCTGGCTTTTGGAAATCCTTCTGGTTTTGACCCTGCCTGTTTTGACTATGTTTTGGAAGAACCACTGGCTTTTGGAAATCCTACCTGTTCTGGTCTTGACCCTGCCTGTTTTGACTCTGATTAAACTGTCATTCTGCGATGGGATCCTACAGTGTTCTGAATCATTACACCTGCAAGCGGGCTTCTCAAATCCTATCATCAAAACTGAACTCTGATTGGAGAAATTCTGGAAGATTTGAGGAATTGATAAATCCCCAAATCAGGCTTTCAGTGTTCTTCAGTCAGAATTTAGCTTTGACTATAGGATTTCCACTTTTGGAAGAGGGCTCCAGATGTACTAACCACAACTTAACGCAAACAATTTAAAGTATGTTGGTACTCTTGTTAACAGGTGACAGGCTCACTGCTTTAAAAAATACTATTAATTGTCCTCACATTAATTCATTTTTAAATTCATATTTACTCCCCTTTTTACATTATGCCACCATATTTTACACTTGTTCTCTGAAAACAGGTAGCTTGTTGGACAGTGTGCAATAAAGGCTAATTCTGTTAGGTACTGCACCAGCTCATTATGCAAATTTCCATGCAGATTTGTCTTGCCATCAGATTACTAATTGATTAATTGGCTGATATATGATTGAAGCAGGCCCATTTGCTCATACCCATTTGTTTTTAATTCGTTGCTATCCAGGCCATATGTAACAAATCTGATTTTGAATGGTGATATTAATACGATGTGATGTGTTGTAAACAAAACTGGCAGGTTATAATTGTAGTGCTGCAGTGTCTCTGGATGGAAGGAGCGCTGTGCACTGGATTCAGTGCCACATGCGTGCAGCACAGAAAATAAATTCTGCCTTACGATTTTTAGCTTGTGGTTAAGCACAGAGTCAGCTGGTCAGGAGGGGGAATTTGGATCTGTCCAGTATTAATGGGTACATCCATTTGTATCATCACTCCATGTAAGAGTGCATGGCATTATCCTCTCCCTCCTTTATTTGCAGCCTTTCCAGTGTCCACTTGTTCTGTATAATTATGGAAAGATGGTCACACATCATGCATTTTGAGAATGCCCTAATCCTTAGTGTTACACCTCAAGGAGGTGAAAAGTCCTTTCTCAGGTGTGCATGCTAACCATCTATAAAACAAAGTATTATATATGTTTTATTCATGTAAAACACTTTATAAACATATCATGTCTATGGTGAGCTCCAGTATTGTGTCCTATACTGCCTATGATAAACTCCAGGCTCCCCATGACCCTAACCAGGATAAGGAGTTAGAAGGTGATGGATGGATGGATGGATGGATGGATGGATGGATGGATGGATTTTATAACCACTGAGTGAAAAAGATTGTGATTAAAATGCCCCTCTTGTCTCTTTGTTTGATGAAGACAAGGAATTTACAATTTAATTTTATTAAACTTCGTTTGACCTTTATTAGTGGAGTCAACATCCTTTATTTCCATGTTCCCTTCTCTAGTTCATTCAAATGATGACCTTTGTGACGTTTGGAAAGCTACAGTTGGACTGAGTAAGAGCTCTATATGTCTGTAAAGATTTTGCAGTTTTTCTTGTTTAATTCTTTTCATTTAATCACAGAAAATGGTCCAGAAGGCTGTGAACACAAGTACGAAATGTTCAGAGCATCACAACGTCCTGTTAAGTGTTATGGAGGAGCTGAAGTAGTCCTGCTTTTCCACCAATGATGGCAGATTCATCAACACTGATTACATCAGCTGATCCCACCAATGCCAGACACACCAAAGTGGGTTCGGATGCCTTGACGTTATATTGGCTAAGCTGAGGTGTAGACCATTCATGTAAGTTCCTGAGTTCTGTAACATTCCAATAAGGCACTGAAAAGAAAATTCAAATACATGTTTAAAATACGATACTATTTTTCCATGGTTTGTTAGAATTTCACTCTTGCTATGCTTGTCAGCTGTATATTCATTCACAGATTTGTTCATGATTTGTTTCACTGTCATTTGTTTTTGCATATTTTGATGTCAATGTTAAATCACACAATAGTCGAACATCTGTGTGCCATTCCTGTATAAATGACATTTCCAGTCTGTTTTTATGTTTGACACACACATCCCAGCAGCTGACTGAAGTTTCTATGACTACTAAAATAAACCTAGGTGCATTCTGGAAAGAAACCTCACACCATTTCATTTATTTTTTTTGCAAAGACATGATCCTACCTTGTAATTTTTTTTTTTCTGTTTCCAAATGTCTGTCCATTAGTGCTTTTCATTATATACACCAAGGAATTAAATTCAGATTCAAATTGCTTGTTATTTTATATTCTTTTGAAAAATATGAAATATACTTTGTATTGCTGTATTGTTCCATTTGTGTGTCATAAAATACAACCTCAATTGAGAAAAAGTTGGGACGGTAAAGCATTTACCACTTTATAATGTTGCCATTCCTTCTCACATAGACCTTATTAAGAAGCTAAAGGGATACTAGACTACAATAAATAATGTTTATTGTCTGTATTGTATTATTGTATGTCAATTTCAGGTCAGTATACTGCAAATAAGCAGGTACAGTATGATGGATTTGATTTGCAATAAGGTCATGCCATATCTTTCTATTCTTGCTGTACAGTACCGACTTCTCATTTCAACAGGAAAATTTTCGTGATTTTTTTTTTACTTTTTGTATTATTTTATTTTGCAAGAGGATGCAAAAAGCAAATGTGCTGCTTTTAAGCTTGCTGTAATGAGGCCAGTAGGGTCATTAAGTGTGCAGCGTGATAGATTTAGTACGAGTGGCGAGGAGAGTATGGCAATTCAAACGGACATTTGTTAACAGTGTCATTTGCGAGCATGTTGATACGTTTCTCTGCCTTCTTAGTATGCAATAACCAAACACTGTGCTTGTTTTGGCTGTGTTTCCAACAAGCAGCATCTACCTGACTTTTTTTTCCCGTAATCGGATAGTCCCATTGACAAGTGGGCTAATCCACAATTTTACATATTTTTCAGTTTCTGTGAGGGCCGCTTCTAAGTGTAAATATGTACGTGAGTACGAACGGGCTAAACTTACATCCAGAACCGGGGTTAGCCTGTGTGTCTGTAAGACCACCTAATTAAACTGCACGAAATGGAAAATGATTCAGGAAGGCTTAAGCAGCACATAGCCTGAATCTGGAATTATCTCAAAAGACCAGAGACTAGTAACTAGTTGTTATTAACAGGAGTGCTATTCATTAACACCAACCAAAGTGCCAAACACAATATTAAGAACCTCCTGTAACTTTATAATCTTCTATAATTGAATAAGTAGTTATAGGAGGTTATTAAGGTCATAAAGCTATAAACGGTTATAAAGGCTATGAGGTTATAGGAGATATAAAACCCACCCATGTAGAAATAAAACAATCAATTATCCAGGACTGGGGGAAGTGGGTCTGGAGTCTATGCCAGGCAACATAGAGTGTAAAGCATGGGTATACCCAGAAAGGGAGTTCAGAGTGCATCTACAGATACTGCTGGCAAGGCATAGACATCCATTAGCCTTAGAAATGTATGTCTACGGACTGTGGGAAGAAACCAGTTCGCCCAGAGGAAACCTGCAGGACTTGTGGAGAACAAAAAAATAAACTCCACACGCAGACACACACACACACACACACACACACGCTGCGTTTTTGTACAAGTGAGAGGCAGGCAGCTCTTCCAAAACGTACTCTCTCATCAATGTAAGTTCTGCAGAGATTCTTTAAAATCAAGGAAATGACTTGAAGAGGGTGATTTTAAAAACTGAACTCGTACCATCTATGGATTTCACTTTGCAGTTCAGATGACAGGATAGAGCAGACGTGAGCTGAGCTGAAATTGTACCATGGCTGAAGTATGATTAGGGCAAAGTAAAATGTCTCTAATGATAGGGCATCTGTCAAGAACAAGAAATTAGCGTAGGTGTTTTTTCCTGGAAAATCATGAAGTAGACATTTACCTCTTCTCCTCTTGAATATAAGAATCCTTTCACACCTTGTTTTTTTATGAATACACATTAATAATTTGAATTTTGTTTTCAGGCAGAAAACAGAAATGGGAGGAACATGGCATCATGTTTAACCCAACAGCTGAGAAGGTAGCAGGAAATATGTAGAAATACGTAGCAGAAAGCCCTACTCCCAACTTTCCTACTAAATTTGGTCAGTGAATTAATGGCTGCTTTTACACTTGGTTTCCCTACCGCTTGGCTGCCCAGCAGCATGACTGTCAAGCAATTAACACCAAAAATAAATCTTTTTTTTTTCCAGATATTTCCCAGACTCCAGGCCTGCTGATAATAGTAAATGTAGAATTTACTCATAAACCTGGTGCTAAAGGAACACCCAGTACCCAAAGCCCAAACAAGAGATAAATCCATGAATCAGTTCATTATAAAATTATGCACTTCATAGTATACAGTACTTGTCAGAAGTACAACAGGAGACTAGCAATCAAATATACAAGAAGGTGTCTATTGAAATATTCTGACTCACATAATATTTTATTAGAAATACATAGAAAAGAAGCAGATTAACAGAGTAAATGAATGTATTATCAGCTCATTTTGCCACAAAAAATTGTTGAAAACTTTGATGTTGATGAACACTTTCATTGTCTCGAAGAGGCATAATTATCTGTCGGTATAAGAGGCTCTCACTCACATCGGGCATCAGAACGTTACACGTCAGGACACATCTACACAGGAGTTTGGCAACGTCCGAACAAACTAGGAAGTGGGGAAGGCAATGCTGCAGCACCTATCGACATTCATGGGAAAACGTAGCTACTTGTCCTCGTGGCCTTCTCTGTAGCAGCAGTAGCTGATTGGACGGAGCAAGTGAAAATGCTAGAAAATACGTCCATTAAAACGCTCACATTTCGGTGTCTTCGCTACAAATGATCATTTTGTGAGTTTCAGCTGCGGTTGTCATAGTTACACACTACTGAATGGTTTGCTGAGAAAAACACCCTTAGCCGGTATATCTTGTATGATTGCACTAAACAATTTATCTTACATTTATACACATCTTAGGGTCATACTTCATAAAAATAATGTGGCTATGTCAATATTTTTCTAGATTGACTTAACATTGATAGCAGTTTAATTATTGATCTCAACAAATCTGAACAACTGGAGGCACAAATGGTTTAAAATCCATTTTTGCTTCTGGACAAAGATCTGCATTCATGGACTCAAACACCACAGTCATATTGATTTCAATTGGTACTAATATTTACTGTATATATGTGTTTATATATGGTATACAGTATTTGTCTCTATATGTGTTTATGTATCTGTTCACCTGGTTTATTTTAATACAATTTGTTGTAAACAAAATTTTTACATAAATGTTTTAAGGTAAAAAACAACATAGCAGATTCTGGGTTTTTTAGTCATACCAAGAGATTGGAAATCAAAGAGTTTAAGTCTAAAATAAGTGTAAAGTAAAAATGATTTAAAAAAACAGCAACATTTTCTTTGCTTTTTATTCAGAAAGTCCCCAAAAATAAATGACACATAACAGATTCCATTTACAATATTTCAGGAACTGCTTTGAATTTCCAAACTCGTTAGACACCTGTGTGCTATTTATAACGAGAAAATACATGTTAAAGTTAGTATTTTTGTGCCTCCCATCATATATCTGTCATTCAGCAATATGGTATATTTACTGTAAATACAAATTTATATTAACCCTAAACAGCCTTTTAAATGTGCTAAGTGAAAGTCTTGTTAAGTCTTGTTAAGCTGCATGATATTTTTTAACCCAGAACATAATTAAAGAATTAGGTTTCACCAATTTAGAAATATCTAAATGTTTTATTTTTCCTTTCCCAGTTTAAGTGCCCATTTGCGCCCTTCTACATCCATTCATTTAATCTTCCTCTAAAAACAATATCATCGTTCCATTCCTGGCCATATAGCTGAATAAACCAGGCAATTGAGATTACTTTGAAATACAAAAATAAGTCAGGTGATCTAAATTTACCTTAAAATGTGTTCTCAACTTGGCAGTATACTGAAAATGCGTCCTGGTACCAGTAACCGTGTCGTAAACTCTAAATTATAGGAAATATAGGTTAGAAAACCTAGTGCTTCTAATACTAATTTAAATATTTTATTATATGATATGCAATGCTGTGCAAAGGTTTTAGGCAGGCAAAGAATATTATATTTAAATTAAGTTTATTTTGGTCATAAACTGTGACTTCATGTCGGTCGAAGCGTGTCCGTTTACATATTTCAAAGGATTTCCTCAAGTCACCTCGGAATTTGCAGGTAGTAACTAATATGCATGTGTATTTTTTAAACTCAACTATGAGCACACCTTGCTTGGCTAATCGATGCCTCATAAAATTAATCACCTAATTAACTAATGAAGTGAGCCGTGATAAAACATAACAAATACATGGAATGGCTGGGATGCTTCTGAGGAGAGGTTTGGGAACCAAAGCTAAGTTCTTCGAGCCATCCAACCAGATATCAGAAACATTTTGATGAACAGAAGAAATTGATGTAGTTTTTAAAATTGTATTACTATTTATTTGAATATGTTCCAGTGTTACATCATGTTTTTTCTGAGCAAATATCCACTTACTGCTGGGATAAATGGCCTTAAACATTTTCCTTGCCAGCCTAAGACTTTTGCACAGTACTGTATCTATCCTTGAAAATTTCTGTATATGCTGTTAAAGTCTACATATACTTACAAAAATACAGAATATTTTATTTCAACTATATTCTCTTGAATAATAGTGGCAGATTGTTTAGACCTAAACCTCTTCACTTCTGGGTGTAAATTTATGTGCCTTATTTGGTATCCCAAAACAAGCTTAAAGCTGTTTTTTTTTTTTTTAATCCATATGCCTTACATAAAAACAAAACATATGCAAGAATACCAATTAGTGTTCTCCTGCATTCACACATTAATTGCTCTTAAATTACAGTTTGTGAAGCTGTTACCCTGATCTTTGTCTGGAAAATCGAAATTTAAGGACACCACATTGCGCAATTCCTAAAAACTAATAAAATAAAAAAGTTATAACAGCTGCACAATATAAAGAACTTACACTTTTACAAATAAATCCAAGAAAAAAGAACTGTCAAGCACTGAGTACTTCTTATACCAACACCATATGATAAAGAATAAGATATACAGGTAAGTTATAACAGTAATAAATTACACGATTTAAACATTATACCTCAATTAGCATGAACATATTTGGAATTATACCAATATGAAATTGGTAACCTAAAGCCTTTTTTTTACATCCTCACAGATCATATAGTCAACTAATATGGAAGCAGATTTATTTAAAAGCCGTTCTGTTTGTGAAAATACATAAAAATATTTTTGGGTATTTTTAGTTAAATTTTCTTAGAAAAAAACCACATCCCGATGCAAATGAAGTCAAGTGTGCTTAAGTCTGTATGAGTCCTGTATTTGACGACGATGGCCACGCAAAACAGACGTACTGCCTTGACAACGATTTTCGGCTGAGTTGACGGTAGTTTCAACAATAGCTGTGCATGTCATTCGGAGTAACCGGAGGAGAGAGGGCGATGTCATCAGCTCAGACAGCGTTCTATATCCCAATGTGCACCCCTCATTGGTTTAAAGTACCTCGGTGTAAAGAGAGATTTAAAAGAAGGGAATTATGTCCTTTTGACTCAGTAGTGAATGCTCCCTCAAACTGTGTGGCCGGACAACGCACAAGTAAAACCATTGTGTAAGGCACTCAAAAGGTTCTTTTCGATCAAGAGAGATCGGTCATACTGACATTCACTCCCATGCCAGGCCTCACGTAAGGTACAGCATGCACTGCATTAGGGAAGTCTGGCGTCATCACACGGCCGTTTTCTCCAGTGCTTCCTGTTATCGACAGCCTCGCTTTACTCCTCATGGCGTCCGAGAACGTCACCTATGGCACAAAGAAAGACGTCCGTCAAACCGCGACTCGATGCCATACTGACTGTTCTTATAATATGTAAATATACGTACAAGGACAAACATATACATTCTTATGACAAGCAGATGGGACAAAAGAATTACAAAATTAGGATGCAAATGCTAATGTGGAGTTGCTTTTCTTTTGCAAATTAAGCGCTGAGAAATTGACGATGAAAAAATCAAAGAGGAAAAAATAAATCAAATGACAAACCACTAAGGTTGCAGCTACAAAATGAATACATAAGTACACACAATCATTCGGTCAACTTCCTCATTTAGCAACTTTCAAGAATGCGACAATGAAGCCAGAGCGTGCACTTGTAATTATGAAGACCTCGTTCCTACCCCCTAAATTTTTACACTTTCGATCCCATATACGTTGTAACCTTCCTTATAAGTTGCAAAATTCTGCGAATTCTGCGAGGAAGTTGGATTAACGTTCTGTGCCACCTTCATTCTTTTGGCCTCGGCTCTGGACTTGTAACAGAACTCAATCAAAGCCACCAGCATGGCCAAACCAAGTCCGCCCACGAGGATGTAGAAGACCCCAGCCACGTTGCTCAGGCTGAGGGCGCTCGTCTTCTCCTGGAAGTGCATACAGGAAACACTCATCAAGAGACAGGCGTGGTGCAGCATCAACAGCAAAAACTTAACAGAAATGCTAATTCAAGAGATTGCTTTACAATGCACCCTTTTTTACAAATAGTACATTAAAGTGTTCTGACTATTTATTTATGGCTATTTTAACACAATGTGTGGTCTCAACTCTTTGTTACATCCAGTTACTGGGGCTTGCAAATCCAATAGAGTGTCAACTTAACAGATTTACAGTACTGTCAGACTGGAAAAACACAACTGGTGGCCTACTTCCAGAAGACCATTGACAGGGATGCCCATGATGCAGGGTAATGATTTCTTTACTAAACGGAAGTGTATATCATGGGGGTCCACAAGGGGTACATAGTGTACTATATCATGGGGGTCTTCAGGGGGCACACAGTGTATATTATGGGGGTCGTCAGACGGCCCATAGTGTATATCATGGAGGTCGTCAGGGGGCACACAGTGTATATTATGGGGGTCCTCAAAGGATGCCGTGCGCACCACATATCTTTGTGCCGATATATCCTGATTTATAATGCTTCAAATCCTAAATAATTACAATATACTTTCTCCAAAATTTTTGAGGTTTAAATAGCAAAACATGAAAAGTACTGGTATAATAGGCATCTAAAGATGTACTTTTTGTAATGAGTTATCTGATATTTCACTAAAACATCATTTTACT
>JAACJT020000013.1:3354787-3361467 GCA_009936485.2 Gymnarchus niloticus
CAAGCTCATTAAAAAACAAATTTGGGGTGACAATATAAATGTGTGTATTTATTTGCATGTTTGTGTGCATGGGAGATTTTAAATTTTCAATAAAAAAAGTTAAGGGATTATTACTATCATTATTACTACTAGTAGTAGTTGTAGTACTAGTAGCACCTGTGAAAGTATAGAGCTTTACTAATTAAGAGATTAAATTAACTATGGAATTTATATACAATATAAATTTTATACACAGTATATATACATATAATGTCCTGTTTTCATCCAATGTTAATATCATATCGCTAAGCCTGACTGACAAATCACACGGTCATTCCACTGCTCCATTCAGTCTGTCTGGGTGACCTTAGAAGAGAAGTTTTGTCACTTTCTCACCTCCCACCATGATGTCATAAACAAATTTCCGCTTTGTCCCTGGTTTAATGCCACTTTCCCCTTAGCGTTTATGCTAAGAATCCCATGTTTGAGTGCAGTTTTTCTGGTTACAGTGGATATTAATTAACAAAATATGCATATCTACCCATGTGTTAATTGAATGGTAGATTAACTTTTATCAGTATGTACAGTTCCATAAGCAATTTCAGTTTGTTCAGCTAGGTCTTCTGAACTCTCACTGGTTGACAGCATCCACTCCATTGTCATGAAGGCAGCGAATTTACAATAAATTAAAACTGGTTATGATTTAACAAGGAATGTTATGGAGGGTTCCGTTGTGTTCATATTGTTATACGTGAGAAGTACAGATTAATGACTTACTCAAGAGAAATCAGATGTAAGTATACTACCCATGACCAAGGCACCACACAAAACACTTCAAAAATGCAACTTTTGTTACTCCTAAACACACAAGAATAACACATGAGCCATGCAGAGGCAACACATAACATTCATCTAGTTGAAATGTACGCTCATACTTAGCTTTACTAAACTTGCATCTTCTGAATGAATTATCACACAATCATCTCAATATTACGAGAAAGTGAGTTCCCCTTACCCGGAAAAACTCTTTCGTCGAGCCAGAATCCAGAGTTCCGTAAGCAATTTCAGTTTGCTTAGCTAGGTCCTCTGCACTTTCAATGGGCGACACCATCCGCTCAACGGTCAGGAAGGCAGCTAAGTTAGCCGTGTAGGACGATATTATGATCAAGGTAAAGAACCACCACACCCCGCCAACAATGCGCCCAGACAGGGATCTATTAACAAGTGTGAAATGGATTCATAAAAATCAAACGAGAGCCACAGGGTTAGACGTTTCAGGCAGCACAAGTCATTCGTAAACTTCAAAAGAAACAGTGAAGAGATTTATTTTTCTATGCTCTAACAAAATGTAAAGGAATAGAGAAAAAGTAGCATAAATAATCAAGACATAGGCCTAGCCTCCCATATGACAAACTTAAAGCATTCATCTTGTAAACCTGGTTTTTTATCATATACAGCAAGATGAAGAGCACTTAGGATGATTACCAAAGGATAACAAAGGACGATTACCAAAGAAATGAGAAGGTGAAAGGACCAACGTCCAGAATTCATGAGAAAGCTGTCGAGTCAGACATATTGTTAAGACGCTGACACCAAGTAATGGAAGAACTTTCTAGAAAGACTTGCCATCTAAAGACAGATCTGACTGGAGATAGGTTACATAACAATGCTGAAATACTTGTGTGATCATGGTATAGCACATGTTACAAGACAGACAGTGAATTATAACACTGGTACAGAAAAATGGAATGATTTCAGGCTGTTATTGTGGCATGCTGACATTTTTATAATTGTTCGGTATAATCCTTTAGAGGATGGAAGAACAGTAAATTAATCTGTTTTGACAGAAAGATGACTGCTGGTATAAACCAAAACAATATTATTGAATAGACCTGGACAAATCTATTAGAAGTAGAGCAAGCATAATAGAAAGTTAGGCAGGAATAGACATACATGTTAACTTCAAGGTAAATCACACATTTCGGAGAACAAGCATTTCGATTAATAAAAACACTCATCTGCACCCACAGATTTAGTAAAATAAATACCAAGAATTCTACATATATGTGTCTGACACCTATGTAAACCCAACAATTGTCTTATTTAAATCACTGCTCTCAAGTTTTGGGTTTAACATAATGAATAATTCAGCACAGTCACTGCTTTGGCATCCAGTTAATCTAAGGTACCTACAGAGAACAGCTGAGCAGCTCAGCAAGGGGCCAAGTGCTGTGACTGTCTTCCACATCAACAGGATGGAAAGTGGGCTATTTAAAAAGAGCAGTGATAACTTTCACAAATGGGTTTTGGAATGAAGTGTTTCAGTCCGCTGCAAACTCACCGGCACAAGTTAACGCACCAGATTACCAAAGAATGGTAATATGCAGCAAAAACACGGTACCTCTCCAAGAGGACAGGAAGGTAAGGCAACCTTGTGCATTTACGGCCCCAGTATGGTGCATATATGCTCACAGAAGGAATATTCGACTGACGTAAATGCAACGTCAGTCGCATATTTCTCTCGTCCTGAATTTGGTCTTTGGTGTAAGACGAAACAAAAAAAGAGCAACTCTTAGAGAACATCGCGCTTGGTCCAGAGCGCGAACTTCAGGAGGTGAGTTAATATGCAGCACTGTCCCACGGCGAACCGAAAATGCACAAAGCCAAACGGTACGACAGACCAACCTTGGCGAAATATCGCATCCTTGCTGCATAAAGGCGCCAAGGGAAAACCAGAGACTATTAAATATCCCAAATTCGTTGGTCGATTCGCTCGTTTGTATCTGTCCGTCTTCGTATTCCTCGGTGTGCCATTCGTACGGGCTGAAGCGACTGACTAAGAAGAGAACCACACTGACCCCAATGTAGGCGAACACAATGCACATCCAGATCTCATACGCCAAGGGATCCAGGAATGAAAACACCCCTGGTTTGGATTTCTGGGGCTTCTTTATCATGATGGAAATCCCCAAGCTCATGAAAGGTTTGGAAAAGTCAATCACTTCTTCTCTCACCAAGGTGATTGTTAACGGGGCAACTGCTATGTCAGCTTTCTGTAAGTGAAATGAAATCGTCAATGAGACCGAGCGAAGTCAGCAAAGGGGGACATTGCTCTGAACTGCAGGGGGGACATTTCCTCAAACAGTAAAAAAACCTCACCACTTCAGAAAGCCAAACATTAAACAGGCTACACTCCATTTACAATCTCAGCAAATCATGTTTATCTTCAAAGAGCAGGCATATATTTTGTACATATAGAATTCATACAAAAATAAAGTTATAATATGAAATATTAACATATAACAAATATTTAAAAAAGAAACCCATTTCATCTTGTCTGTGTATGTGTGAGAAAAATGTCACCTTACCGATACACTAACTACCCGACCCTTTCATTGCGTGTGTGTGTTTTCTCTTACCCCATACACTAACTCTCCAACCATCCCATTCCAGATTTTGGTCTCTGCGTCTCTGGCTCCGTACTTTCCATCTCCCACGATTTTCAGCTGGTACTTGAATCCACAATGTTTCGCTATCTCAGCGGCAAGGTCGACACAGTATCCCTCGTACCTGTCATTGTCCACAAAGAGGTCGGAGTTCTTCTTTAGCATCACATATGGAGCTTCCTGGAGATGAGAAGTACAAAAGATACAGACACTGTCCTGAATAATGTATGAACAGCCACGCCTTCAATTAGATAAATAGAAAAAAATCATATTCAAAATGTGAAATGGGCAGCTACCAAAATTGTGGTCACTATTACAGTTTTATTTTCCATTCCCAGTGATTCATTTTGTAAAATATCTGGATTTGTCACCGCCATTTTGTCAGCCTCTGTCCAATATCCAATCTGGAAAGAAATCAGAAGAAAGGCCTTAAATCATTCAAAGATTCAGCCGTATACTACTGTCGATTTACAGTGATAAAAATGATATATCTGTAGATTTCTGTAGATCCAAGATCACACCTAGTATGACAGTCAAGGTGTGCTCTTATCATCTGCTTGGTATTGATGAGACAAATGAGGCTTCAAAACCTGTGGTGGGTGTTAGCACCCCGAACTACCAATCAATGCTGGCGATTGATGCAGTATGGGTTTTGAAGGCTCATTTGTCCCATCACTACTATTTTGTTTGTTTTTATGTGTTTGTCTCTGGCCATGCAAATAGAACATTACTTGGATCTGCACGTCTTCATTCTTGAATGCAAATTTAAATATTTCTTCTTCAGGTGTATGAGTGAGTGTTATACTACATTTATTCCGTTAAAGTGAAAATCCACAATGTCAGATTCTTTGTTTATGTAAATGAAAGCATCACCTAAAACTCTTTTAAACACACATCTAAAACACTACTGACTGATTAATCGAGGAGCACAGTGGTCTAAAATGACAAACAAAACATTTTTATTTTCGGAGTGAAGGTTTTTCTGTGTAATAGTGGGTCTTACCTTTACAGGACCACTATTTTTAAGTTCCATGATATTAACAGAATAGTTGACTCTTCTGCCATTTTGATCAAACTGTATGTTTCCTGTAAGGCCTTCCACACGAACCTAATTGACAGAACAAACTGTTACAGCAGATCCAGAAAGGACAATCTTTTATCTCACTTTTAAAATTCTCTGATACCCTGGTTATAGATCACGGGGTTGTAATTGCAGAATCCAAAGTCATTAAAGCTGGCATACTACATTTCTCCCAGGCTACAAGTGCCACTTCCATGGTAACGTGTCACCTGTTTCAGAGCTCGTTCTATTTCCAGCCCCTGCGCCCAGGGTACGGCTGGGTTCGCCAGGCAGTCCCCATTGTTGCCTCTTCTTGTGATGTCTATCCTTTGCTTGTGCAGGTAGCGGAAAGCCTCGGTCATCACCTGCACCGCGTCGTACGTCAGGGCAGAGGTGTACTGTGTGGTGAACAGAGACAGGCGCTTGCTAATCGGCCACGGGTGTTGTATCATAAGAGTGCATCGGAGCACAGAGAGTGTGAACCCAACTCACCCTAATTTTACTGTCAGCTCCGGGATATTCCTTCTCCTCCAAAGCCTCCCATCGCTGGTCAAATTTGGACACCAGTGGGTCGTCGAAATCAACAATCTGAAATCCGGATACGTTTGCACCACCGTACTGGATTTTTGAGAGGTCTCCATCAATAAAACCCTTATAGGGAAATATAAAACAAACTATTGACACAATCTACATAAAGACACCCACCGGGAATGTTTTTTGCATTTAAATGCAAGAATACAAAGTGCTGAATTTAAAACGTAAGTAAAGTGTGAGTATTTTTAGCATACGATGATGTAAATATGATGCTCTATATTACATGTGTTTGCAACACCAGTTGTACATGATAAATAACAGCATGACAAAACATTAAAAATGCATTCAAGGGGCATTAAGAACAAACCAAGTTTGCAATGATGTAGTGATATCCTTTGACATGTCTGCCAATTGTGATGACCTATGAAGCAAAAACAAAGAAACCCTTAATATCAATCACAATCCGCAAAAAGATTTTACAGCAAACATACAGCACTGTAACAGCACAACAGTGAAGAAGAAATCACAGGCGAAGAGTATAGAATAACGAGACATTTGAGGATGACCTCTATGATAAGCCTATGTAGTTATCGCTTTTTTTCTGCGATTCACACAATCACAAAATTGCTCAATTTCACTAACTAATACATTATTAATAACAACCAGGATGTCTGACACATGGAAGGATATGAATGATAATGCTGTAGGATTAAGTCGGTAGCCAGAATGGAGTCTGTTTGTTTTCAACAAAAAGACAGCAGGGGTATAGGTATTGATCTCACACTTAAATACTAATCAATTCTTCCCTATCCCCTGCTGGTTTGCACCTTTAAAAGAATACCAAGTTTTTATGCTTAAATCTGTGCCTCTGATTGTAATTCAGTTGGGTAAATACAGGGAATATTTTGAGTGGCACCCAAAAAAATTCTATAACTTGTTAACCAACAGTAGAGGCTTAATGAATAATTGTATTTTTAAATGTTTCAAGTTAAAAATAAAAATAATTAATTATAAAATATGAACACAAAACGAATATGAAATTATATACCCTTCAGCTTTCTAAAATGCACAAAAACTTACTTATACTTAAAGCTATATACACTATATGGACAAAAGTATTGGGACACCAGCCTGTGTAATATCTCATTCCAAAACCAAGGGTATAAATAAGAAGTTGGTCCTTCTTTGCCTCCACTCTTTGGGAAAGGCTTTATTGCAGATGTTTGAATATCGTTGGTGGGATTTGCTGCCATTCAGCCATAACAGCATCAGTGAGGTTGGGTATTGATTTTGGGTCATCTGTTTTTGTGTGGCCTGTGACATCACACCTGAACTCTTGTTGTTTATAGAAGTTTCCACATCAGAATCACTTCACTTGCAGTTAATAAAGGCAGAAGTTTGATACTGACTTGTTGGGTAGGTGGTGTCTCATGATGGTGCCACGTTGAAAGTTACTAATCTCTTCAGTATGGCCCATTCTGCCGCCAGTGTTTGTTGTTGGAAATTGCATAGCTGTGTGTTTACACCTGTTTCAGCAATGAATGTGGCTTAATTACCGAAGTACAATAGTATGTGAACCCCTCCCGCCCGCACCCCCCCCACCTGGTGTCTCCCCCTCCTTTCTGAAATCCTGTGCTTACCAACTGGCTCCGATCTTCATT
>JAACJT020000013.1:3361477-3374990 GCA_009936485.2 Gymnarchus niloticus
GTGTTGGGGGGGGGGTTGGGGGGGTTTTTTCGGCGGTGTGGGGGGGGAGGGGGGGTTATTTTTGGGGGTGGGAGGGGGGGGGGGCCCCCCCCCCCCCCCCCCCCATTAACTGGTGTCTCAATACTTTTGTCCATATCATGTACCATTTGTAGAACATATATGTTTTTGAACATAGTGCTTGCTGATTTTCTTGTTATTAAGAGAATTTATGAAGAATCACAGCAACAGGCAAAAGCTACATTTCATTGTTAATATTATCCTTGCTCCACACTGGCCTGGCGTAATCTAAGTGCTTGCTGCCAAACTTATCCATGATTCTGAGTCAGCTGAATGCATCAGTTTATTCCTTACTTAACAGCATGAAAAAGCACTTCTACAAAATTAAATAAATAATAAACAAAATAAAAATGAAAAGTAGCTGTAAAATAAATCTGTCAGAATTACAACAGGATTCAAACCGATTTTACATAAAATATGTATCAGTAAATTATATGTATATTCATAAATGTAACTATTTTGTTGCTCTATAGCTTTCAAAAAAATCACCATTGAAAAACAAAGTTTTGTTTCACAGTAAAAAAGCCAATTAGACAACGATTGCTGTGTAAGACTTATGGGTAACTATTCATTTAAGAACATTTAGCATTTCAGTAAACACCATAAACCTTTTTATTTATAAATTATAACTGGTTGAGACAACATTTCTTTTTTGATCTTTTCTATTCTTTCAGGATTTTAAAATATATATACTGTATATTCTGAAGTGATTTTATGCCAGTTGTACTTTTTAAAAAGATGCATGTACTATACTGCATGTATTTGAGTACATCACTACAAGAGAGGTCAAATTACTAATAAGTCTGACAGTGAATCATAACTGAAACCTCTGCTCCCTTTGGGTGAACATCCCCCAAAGACGATTCCATGTAACTTGAAAATGATCCATATATGAAATAATGGGATTTAACTAGCTGTCCACCGTACTATGCAACATACCTGAAAGGGTTAAATTCAATAGACAGCTAAATGGGCATATCAATTAACTTACTACAACAATCCGGTAGTGAAGTCCATGTTTGACATGCTAATAAATAGCTACATTTCAGATCTTGCAGCTAATGATGAGATCATCGCCATTGAGTTTTCCAGTGGCTGAAGAGGTCATCATCCTTACCTGCTCCATGATATCTTTGACTTTATCTTGCTCACAGTCTAAAATGACTCTCCTTTCTTTCTTGTTCTCAAGATCCTGGAAAAGTGAACGATACGCTTCATCCTTCTTTTCATCTTTGAGGTTGCCTACGTTGATGGCAGTCACTTGCCACTTCCTCTCAGCCGCCGTATCTAGCACCACCTGAAGCGTTGACAAGCCTGTGTAACATATTAAAAAAAGCTGTCATCTCTAAATTCTGCAGAAGAAAATTAGCATGCTGGGTACTGAACAGCGTTTTGTTTCATGTGCATATTTTATGGTTCAATGAATGCAAATTTATGAAAATAAAAAAAATGAAACATACAGATATAAATATTGCAGCATATTCATATCTATGCATGACCATATCATCTTGTACAACAAATGGCATTTCTCAGAACTCAGAAAACTGTATTGTTCATATGTATGACAAGCTAGAATTGGTTCTATTAATATGGTCAGAGCCATTACTAATTGGGTCAAGTTCTGAAGGATTTGGTCCTGAATTTAGGAAAGTGCTTCCAGTTAAAAATCTTGTTAGTATATGAGCTTGGTCCGAGAGATAGATAGATCATGTCGGTTAATGGAGCAGGAGCTGAAGGACATGGGTAATCAACGATGTAGAAGGACAGCAGCCTTCCCACAACACTGCTGGGTGCTGTCACTGCACTTTGACGGCAGTGTCATAACACTGGGGATTTATTTTTCATCGTCACAATTCATCCACAACCTTTTCGATTTTGATTTATGAGCAAGTGATCTGAATACATATTATCTCTAATTCCATAGGTCTCGTTCATAAAGGACTGGAGATCATTTCATACCAAAAATAAAAATAAGTAATTAATGCAGTTTCCTCCCACTTTCAAAACACGTAATTAGGCTAACGTCTCTGAATTCCCCATAGTATGTGAGTATTTGTGTGTAATGGACTGGCTTGCCTTCCATGGTGTTTCCCTGCCCTTTGGCATCTAATATTCTTCTATCGGTCGGTTGGTCGGTGGGACGGACGGACGGATGGACGGGCGGGTGGGCAGGCAGACGGACGGACCGACCGACCTAACTGATCCCAAAAGGAAATTAATTGGCAAACAGCAACAAAGAACCTAAGTGCACAGTCACACATGTATGTGTTGTATTCAGCACAACGCTACTTTAGCAGGCAACCTATACCAGTTTGGACACAGTTCCTTAATGTGAAAGCAGCTGGTGGGATTGCTGGTAGGCTTCCACCTATACTGCATTTCTGTTTTGAGCTTGGCCTTGATCGCTCTGGAGAACCATCCAGCTGCAGATGTTCTAGGTCTCCTTGACTTCAGAATCAGAATATCTTTATTGTCATTGTAACGGGTACAACGAAATTAAGTAGCTGTCAGCTGAGTGACTAAAGGTAACACCCCATATATGAATTTCTCTGACCTCTACTCACTACTCAGTTTGCCTGTGGAAAATGCCTGTTACAGCTCCACCTGAAAGCAATACTAAATACACAATCTTACATTTCCTCTGTCAAGCTAATGGTGAGAAAGTGTAAAGTTATGGTCAAATTTTGACAGGTGCAAAGCCAGAATGCTGCACTAATGTTATTTAATTGAACTTACAATGCCAAGTAAAAAAGAATAAAAAAAATCAGTGTTGGCAAAAACCTTTTACAAATGTATATCCTCGAATCTATTTATTCTATTCTGCTTTTGGCAATGGAATAACATCAAGTTCCAAAATTCTGCTTGGAATTACCAATAAAAATACCTTGTGTGACAACAGTAATATAAATACAGACTTATCTTGTTCATCACCTCATTCATAATAGATAAAATTATACACTGATCAAATATAGATATAGCCTGCATAAACATTCCATGTTTAAGCAACATCACATTGCAATATTGTTCCAAATCAAGTATCATAATTATCTGTTTTCTAATTTCTCATCCAAATTTGCTTTTTGGAAAAATGAAATCAATATCTGAGATTAGATTAACATATGACGGGTCATTAGATTCATGGAACAAAATTGTATTATCGATTTAAAACTATGCATATAGAAAGCAATGCATTATATGTTCAGATGAAATGACAACAATAAGTTTACAGAATACCAAATAGAGAAGTCTTTAAAGAATTTATGTAACTCGCTCCATTTCCAGGTGTGAGATTTCACAGTCAGATCTGAGGACGTGCAGTTCTTGTCGGATGATTGCGATCATGTTGAAGTGTTTTCGCGTGAACGTGGGAGTGGACAGTCACAGCAATTTCTCCGCAGAGGAAAAGGACGGGGAGCCATCAGCACAGTTCAGAGATGGCTTCTGGGCAAGATGAAGGGCTATGGGAAGAACGGATTGGCTTCGTGCTTCAAAACACTTTCATGGCAAATTCCTTTCGTATCAGGAGTTGAAGCCAGGAAATCAACAGATCATAAATGGACGGATCACTAAAATTTGGTGTCTTTCCCCAATATGTGGCTGCTGACATGATCTAAAATTCTAAATTGTTTATTAGTGATTCTTGTATCCATGTGTAACATTTTGTGACAATGGTACTGTATATGTATTTTTTATCAGTTGTTACTATGTGCTCTTATAAATAATCAGAACTCTTAATTTCTAACAGCATGGTCCATCAGCTTACTGGGACTAAGCAGGTGTTACCTACTGCCGTGTCAGCCTGCAGGTGCAGGATTCTAACTTAGTACAAAGTACAAAGTAACTAGGAGGAAATTCAGCTTATTTTAAACCACTTCTTTTAAATTAAAGAACACATTTCATTCTTTTCTTTTTTTGCTTTGAGCAAGCAGGAATAACTTTCACAATGTATGTAAATACATTGTGTATTTACCATTGGACCATTAGCTTTACAGTATAATTAAGTAAGTAAGCAAACAGAACAGCTTCCAGTGTATAATCAATTCTCATTTGCCTAACAAAAAATTTACCCAGGTAAAATAGCATAGGAATAAACTTTTGGTACCCACATTAAAAATAACTGTTATAGACCAAAAGGTACTATTGAATATTTTGTCTGTGAAGATTGAATATTTTGAATATTTATCTGATGATGGATGCTATTCTTTGTTATCGTTTCACATTAAAGAATACAGAGGATCGCTCAACACATTACGGTTCTTTTAAAACGTTCACATTCAACACAGAAACCTTCAATACTGCAGTTCATTCCAGAATTGTAGGTTTTGAGTTTGCTGGTAAAGGCAAATAAGGAATTAAACACATGACTGCTGCACGAGGGGATTCATGCAAATATCATAACCTGATGCTGGAAAAGGATATGTGTCACATAAACTGAGCCAATCTGGAAATTTCATTATTTAGTATTGGGATCGTTTGTGAGGCGTGTGGCAGTTTAGTTACGTTATATTTAAGATTGTCCTTGAAGTGAATGTTTGAAGAGACTGGCATTACTGAATTAATCAGAGCGTCTCATTTACAAATCCATATGTAGTGTTGTACATTTATAATTGCATTTTTGAATGTTTTAACTGCAAAACTTATGCTGCGAAAATTTATTTAATCCAAAAACTGAAAAGCTCTCTTTAGAAAAATATTATCAAAAATGTAAGACGTATTTGTCTTCAACACTAAATAGATCTGCATAATGTCAACAGTAATTTAACGTGACACTAAATTCATGTATTTTAATTTTTTGGCTAATTTGACTTCATGTATAGAAATTGCAAACTACTACACGCTTTATGATATTGCTGTGAAAGTGTCACACAGCCCTGCCTGTTTCTTTATGTATAAACAATTTAAAATGATAATATCACTATGCAGGTTTCAATTCCCATATAAATAACACATATCAACTGAGAAAGCAACTACCCAGAATGCTTCAAAAATTGTGTGTCCCATGCTGTGTAGCTGTGTATCAAATACCATATAAATCCTAAAATTAGTGATGGGACAAATGAGGCTTCAAACCCATGGTGGGTGGGAGTATCCTAAGGTACCAATCAATGCTGCTGATAAATGAGTCTTCTAAACCCATTGTGGGTGGGAACATTCTGAATTAACCAATCAATGCTGGGGCTAAATGAGGCTTCAAAACCTATGGTGAGTAGGAGAATTCTGAATTAACCAATCATTTCTGATAAATGAGGCTTCAAAACCCGTGGTGGGTAGTAGCATTCTGAATTAACCAATCAATGCTGGAGCCAAATGAGGCTTCAAAACCCGTGGTAGGTGGGAGTATCCCGAACCACCATTGTCCCATCACTAACTGAAATAATGCACTTGTGAAGAATAGGGCTAGCAACCAAAGAGGGCCCTCACCTCTGTCGCTGTCATACAAATAGGCGAACTTGTCCCACTTGTAGTATTCAATTAGGCTCAGGAGAGGTCCTTTGATGTCCGGCCTCATTTGTATGATAAACTGATGTGATCCATCCAGAGGAAAACTCGGTGTTATAAAAGACACATGTAGAGTTTTGCAGAATGATGTTATCGTGTTAACAGACTTCTTATCATAGAATCCAAAGATAGCATAGACTCCCCTTGAGAACTGGGAACAGACTGCAAAACAGAAAAAAAAGGTAGATGTTTATCAGTTGGATGGCATCCATTGTCAGTACCTATATCTTTCAATCAACAAGTACTAATAACATTCATCTTTCCATTTTCCATAATGCTTTTCTCAAATGATCAAGCATGCATAGCCCAACAACAAAAACATTTCATTTAAAAACAAATATGCGATACATTTCTTAACAAAACACAACAATGCTGAAAAAAATATTAAATTAAATTTAAAAAATTGACAGCAGCACTTAGTTCTATTCAGGGAGTTTATGAGAGTCCCTAAGACAGGTGATTTGCCAAATTACAGGGACACGGCATTTGGCCACTTTGGGGACCGGGCACTCGTCATACACATCCTTTTGGCTTTGACTGACATGGCTGGAGGAGAGGGGGTGGGGCCAGTCCAGCTATCATCCAGGGAGAGTTCAATTTCATACTTTGTGATCCCCTGTATGTGCTGAGATTGACTGAGTGCACTTTGGACAGTACAGAATCACAAAGACAAATAGCCATTTCATGGAGATAAAGGCAGTACAATCACATACATGTCCAACAAAGCCTTCAAAAAGAAATGTACAAAACATAGGTCTGAAGCCAAGGGTCATGCTATTAGTGCCTTGATATAAGACCGCAAAGATCAGTGTATTAAAAACAGCTCTTGTTGAGCAGCAGTTCAAGATTTGTCTTCTTAAACAATGATTTCTTGAAGACATCAACACAAAAAATGAGTTAGATTTCAAAATAATTCTTTTAAACCTACCCGAATTACAACACAATTCATATACTGAGATTGTGTTATAGTCACAAGGAATATTACGTGTACTGTTGCACCAAGATAAGGAGATCATCAGTAGTTTGTGCCTTACAAAGATGCCAGTCCAGGCACACGGTACTGGGCAGAGGCCCTGTGGTAGACCCGGCACATTGTGGAGGGATTATATCTCCCAGCTGGTTTGGGAAGGTCTAGAGATCCCACAGAAGGAGCTGGAGTCTCTATCCAAGACAAGAGACGTCTGGTCTGACCTGTACGGCATGCTGCCATGACAAGCCTCACCATGGGGGGGCAGTAAGAAGATGAACAAATGGACAATTAGTCTAGATGTCTATAGTTACAAAAACTACTGAAATGGCTAACCTAAAAATTGTTGAAGAATTTTTTAAAAAAGACTACGAAAATTCTTGAAGTTATGTCATATTTTGGAAATAATGATTTGTGCTGTCTTTACGGACATTAAAATTTAGTTGGCTTCACAGAATCAATGTTATTGATACAGGATACAGACTATGAACAATAAACAATAACTGAAGAAGACAGAGCAAATATCTAGCACAGAGTATGATACTAGTCTCATAATGACATATAGCAATACTTAATAATGCAGAGAATATACAAAATTCTGATTTAGATTCTGGATTATATTTCCACATTATGACATTAGTCTATGCAGTAATGAATTTTCAGACTACAATTGTTCAATGGGATTTCAGGTATATATTCCTAAAATCTGAACAATAAACATTTTATGAAGATGCAGTACAGTATTAACTGATAATATGAAGGTTGACAACATTGCAGAAAACTTTCAGTTTTCATGTTTCTCCGAGTAGAAAATGTACGTAATGACAACACTTTCAAATGACTAAAACCAACAAACAAGTTATCATTAGAGAGCTAATCATTTAGACCACTACGTACCCCAACACCCACAGACACACAAATATACAGACACACAGACAAAATGATGCATTATCACCTCATAACTGTGCTGTCTGACTAATCTGGTCTGATCTGACAGCACATAATGGTGGAGTGTTCATTGCTGTTTCACATTTCTTCATATTTTATGCGCGAGGAATTCTCAGCTCTACTGGTGAGTCACTGTTCACTGTACGAGAGTTAATATAATGTGACATTTTCTGAGAATTCATAAAAGGATGCAAACGGCTCTGTATTTGCCCTTTTGTTTGTTTCCACGCCAACATGGCACGCTATGAAATTTTACAGCACAGACAGCCATGTTATCTGCCATACTTTCTTTGGTTTCCCTTCCTCGTTGGCAGATTGGTCGCTGACAACACTGCTGAGCTCCCCGGTTTTAATCACTTCCTGATTACAAAGTGTCACCGTACATTATTTTACGGCCAAGGGTGACATCCCGCTTCCCTGAGTTTGTGACCTTCATCACACACACAAGCTGTGAAGGGTAAATGTAATTTTTTTTTTATTTGAATGGCTGGAGATGAAGACAGGCTGCTGCATTGGTTCTTAAAATGTGTGCAGACCATCTGATATGTTTAACCTTCTTTAAATTCTCCAGTTTAAAAAAAAATCAAAGAGGTATACTTAGCCGCCCTAATTAGCTGATCTGGTTTCTTCAATCATGGCCAGCACTCAACCCTGCAGTGAATCAAGTTTCTTTAGCTAACAGTGACTCAGTAATGCACATAGTCCGGTACCAACATTAATACTTTAATTCTTGGATCAGACAGCTGCATGAAACAAAGGAGAGATTTGTTAGTTAACATCATTCCTAGCTTTTCATAGCTTATCTCTAAAGCTGACACTGCCCATAATCCCAGTGGTCTAGGACTTTAATATCTATTCCCTCTCAATACTAAACTGTTTCAGTATGCATATTTTAATATTTACTCTGATCAACAAGTGAACCAGTCAGTAGATGGAGCATTTCACATGCAAATATGCATGCAGTATAACGATTTCAAAATTGAAATCTGACTACCCATTTTCAACAGCTGTTTTTACATTCATGGTGTACAGTTATTTTGTGATAAACTATGACTTTGTTTTGAACCCTGTTACAGAAATAATGAAACATATAATGGAAAGAAAATGACTGGCTGAAGTTTTCACAACGTACAACATTGGTTTTCTGAACCATCCATGCAGCTTTCACATGATTTTTGTGGCAAAATGGATGCTGAAACTGCAAACCAACCATCATATTCTTCTTTCACATAAGTGTTTGTGTTAGTGTTGAGCAGCTATCGTATCTCCATCAGGCCCATTCGTGGTTCTGGACGGGTTAAGCTAAAGCATTGTTGGACTCCCCACCTACTTCAGCTCACAGCTGCTCTTCAGCCACACAGAGGACCTCAGTCTCTCTACGGGTCTCCCTTACCCCACGCCGGATGTGTGCCACAAAGACGCTGCCGTGTGTTTGGCGAAACGAAGGCTTTCACGGCACGTCCGCTAAAAAAGACTTTTGTGCAAATCGCGTGGCTGATTTTTCATTCATTTCCAATGAATTACCGTTTGACTTGACCAACATGTTCAAAGTGCTTGCCCTGGCTGTCTAAATCAACCTCATGAAAAACGGTGCATTTTCAGTATACAGCATGCTGTCACTGCATTCTTGGTTTTAAACCCCTCCACTTTCCTGCATATTATGATAAACCCACGTGTATTTGAACATACATAAGTAAAGTGTACAAGTGAAGTAAAAGTACACGTAGCACAATAATGAAAAATTACATATTCTGCCAGAATGGCTCTGACCAAAATTGGCCCACTTTGCCAAACTGGGATTATAGTTGCATTAAGTGCTGTTTTATTAATAGACTTTATTCCAAGACTTTCGGTGCAGCCAACTGTATAATTAAAAAGCAACGATGAAACTTGAAGTCTTTATAGTTCAAATGCAGGAGTGTTTTTTTTTTAATATGTCATCATATACTGTTAATGAAAAGGCTTTTATATTGCCTCTTAAAACTCCTTAGCAAGTGTGCCTTATACATACCGTTCCTTCTTTAATTAAGGAGGTATTTTAGGCAGCTACATCAAGCACTATTGAACGCTGCACCTGGAGAAGCCAGATGTGGAAGTGAACACAGCAGAGAGTGGTGCCTTCAGACAAAACACAATTATTCACACATCACTTCTTACATAGCCTTGATCAGAAGGCCATCGATTTTTTCCATGAAACAAACAAAAAAATTCCCACTGCAAATAAAATGCATTCGTCATTCTTTTGTTTTGGAGTGCAAACAGGATTACTTTAGGCTTGAGGTTTTAAGCAGCCTGGTACAGATGTGACATGCAAGTAAACGAATGTGATTCAAAAACTGAAATATTTTTGTGCAGATGAAGTAGAGCTAGCTAAAAATGGCACAGCTGACAGTACAAAAATGTGTTTTACTGGCCGACTTACTAAATAGAAATGATTTAATCTGTGTTCTGCATTGTCGTCTCATAGGGAAAAACACAATAATGATATGAACTAGTTATGGAAGATCTGAGGGTTCAAAACCTACTGTGAGTCAGACTAAAGTCTGCTGTCAATCACTGCCTCCAAACCAATTAATAAGCCAATGCAAAAGTGGGCTAGAGCAGCCTTACGAATGGCAGCACACAAAAACCCCTCCCACTGTGGCTTTGGCAGTCTGACCTTGCATCACTAATAACCACAATGACAGCGTTTCACTAAACACTCCGAATGGAAGAACTGTGTGACAGATCGGCACCGTGTCAGGCTGGCAGGTAATTAAAAAAATCAAGGCCTGGATAAAAATGTGCCGCTTAGATGCTGGTGAGGGAAAAACAGTTGTGAAGTACTGAAAGACCAAAAGGAAAAGGGGATGTTTGTATCGCTCATCTCAATTTTAAAGGCTACTAAATGTGACACTGATGAGATCCCGGAAGGGGGGTGCAGGTTTGACTTGAAAATTTGTAGGGAAGCAAAACAATTGCAAATGATCGCTTCAGTTATACATGTGTCAAAGTCAGAAGACATATTTTCAGCTTTCTTAAAAGTTGGCTGGGACATGGTTCTACCATCCCGAACCGAATCTACACATACCGTCAGGATAACAAAATCCATGCCTTAAAACTGCACATCTAAAATTGTTAAATCAACTGTCAAACTGATTTTATTTTGGTTATTAATAGTGATTTTGCTTTTAGTCTTATTTTAAAAATAACTGATGAAAATATTACTAAGAAATGGGATATAAATATCTGGCTTGCCATTTTTAATAGATTATGGATTAGACAGGGTATGTCTATAACTGCTCCTTGTTATAACATTTTATTGATCTCTCCAGTCATTAATTAATGAAATTAATGCATATTTTTGATTCTTTATGTCCTTCACAAAAAAGATGGTATTACTGCAGCACTGAAAATTTAAGCATGTGTATCAACTAAGCCATGCATAACAGTTATTCATAATAAATACCAATACATTTGACATATAAAACATAGTAATAAGAAACAAATTTCTGCATTGATATTTCCAAACAATAAAAAACAAAATGTATATGTATGGATTTCACTGTCAGAGTTGGGATTCATAAGTTTTTCCGACAAACTGACAGCTGAACTTAAGCTAATACTATGGAAGGATCCAAGCTAGCTCAGCTGTCAGCTATAGCAACAGTTTATATCGTTTAAAGAAAGCTGGAGCAGTCTGCTTAATTATCATACTAAATATGACAAATGCAAGGCAATATCACAAAACAAATAAATAGCTTGCAAAATGGAAGGCTAAATACTTTACTTACTTGCAATAAGTTCAAGTTTATCAAATATTTTCTGTTTACACAAAATGAATTCATGTTTTTTTGATGAGTTCTGCCATTTCAGGAACTGCATCAACAGGCTGAAAATAGATCTTAAATACATATCTTTATACAGAGGTTGATATTATCCCTGCCTTAATGAACGAACGTATCTTAGCATTTTAACTAAAACATTGTTCATATAGTCATGCTCGGCTTTGAGCACTGGGAAATATGAGTATCTTTGATCATAGCTAAGTCCTTTACAGGCAACCAAATGACAAACTGATCCAAAGGCCTTGCAGGGTTCTACTATGCTGAGTTGAAGGTTCACTCCAAATGAAACCGAATTACGATGGAAACCGTGGTGGAAACGGCACAGCTAACTTAGCGGCATAGAGTTCCTTCAGGGACTTCCCTGTCCCTCATGGCATGAAAGATGATTTTGGAAAATATGGAACCTTAACCTGTTTATTCTGAAGGGAGTGACTGCCCCGCAGAAATAAAACATAGATCGATGACTTCAGCTTACCAGACTTATTTTATTCATCCCCTTAGGGAAGCTGGGTGTTTTTGTGTTTCCCATTTTGCTCTATATGAGTGACACAGGCACACCTCTATATAGTATGTATAGGCATGATCTGGAGTCAAGGCACAGAGTCAGCCAATATCCAGCATTCCTTCAGCAATTCGGGTTAAGCATCTGACTCATGGGCCCAGCAGTGAATATGATTACTCTGCCAGCTACAGAATTCAAACCCATGACCTTCCGGACACAGGCACAGATTCATAACCTGCTGAGTTTCACGCTGTTCCCAATAGGAGGGGATCAAAGTGACTTAGTGTTCAAGTCATTTTAATCAAATTCCTCCCACAGCTGCTGTGCTCGATAAAAGATTAGCCACCATTAAAACCTCTTAGGTTGAGGAAGATGATGACAATTCATATTATCTGATCATGTAGAATAAAACAATGTCACTTGCTGCTTTGCTCTACAAACTCAGAATTAAGTTTAAGCATTATGCATTGAAAATCATTATATTTGGTTGATGAATGGATACCTTTAACCAAGGTGAGGTAACTGTTTGCCTTTTCCCATCTGAGTTGAACATTTTATGTATGCATTAAGTTCTGAGTTCATATAGTACACAGAACTGGCACTGTGACGGATTTTCCTGAAACAGCTAGAAATTAACTGAACAATACGCAAACATTCTTGCATTTTTAGATTTTATTGCTACTATTATACTTTTAGCTATGCTGGAGAAGCAGTGGGAAAGCGATGATGACTACAATTACATTGCTATAATGTTTCCAACCCAAGCTGAGTATGTCTAACCTATTAAAAAACAAGAAATTCATCCAGTCCACTTTCTAGCCGCTGCTCGGTTGCAACACAATTAGATCGCTGACAACTATGTGCTGGGTGTCTAGAACATTCTGTACGCTTGGTTTTCCCCGTCTTTATTTTGCGAGACAACATATTGGCTTTATACACAGCCGTCTCAGCCACCCACCCCCATCACGTCTGGCCCCTTAGTCATTAAACAGACAAACTCCTACACTCGGCAAAAAGAATTACACATTGGGTAGTATTTAAGCTTCTTACTTGCATTGGCAGTATATATTGCAGATATAATAATGTTGCAGTTTAACAGTAAAGCAAGTTTTCAAAACAAGGAGAAGACTCCTACATCAAATAGTACTCATATAAAAGTATTAATTAATGATAAAGGCTCCCACATTTTAGCGCAAGTTTGGCATACTAAGACTACAAGCGTTGAATCTAACACCCAACATCTGAAAAAAGTCACCATCTCACTTTGTGTCTGTTCACTATTTCAACTGCATTCCAGAAACTGAAGCACCAGTGAGTGTAAAATAATCGCTTCTAATTTCTCTCTGTACACTAGCCAGTGTACATTTAGACTAAGGATGCCTCTTTTCCAAGGGGAAAAAGATGAGTGGTGTAACTGTCTAGAAGAACCGTAAGCACACCGAATGTAGAAGCCTGTTACTGACAGCCATGCTGGAAATCAGTGTTGCAGCTGTTGATTGTGTATCGTTATCGTTGGGTCTCTCTTCTTCGGGAACACGATCACCAGTTGAAGCAGTATGTAAGTTAGACTTTTAAAGATACATCCTACCATTTGAAGCAGTATGTAAGCTAGACTCATAAAGATACATCCGACCAGTTGAGAGTCCCTTGGATTGCAAAGAGATCAAACCAATCTATATTAAAAGAAATCAATCCTGACTGTTCATTAGAAGG
>JAACJT020000013.1:3375090-3387606 GCA_009936485.2 Gymnarchus niloticus
TTGAAGCAGTATGTAAGCTAGACTCATAAAGATACATCCTACCAGTTGAAGCAGTATGTAAGCTAGACTCATAAAGATACATCCTACCAGTTGAAGCAGTATGTAAGCTAGACTCATAAAGATACATCCTACCAGTTGAAGCAGTATGTAAGCTAGACTCATAAAGATACATCCTACCAGTTGAAACAGTATGTAAGTTAGACTTTTAAAGATACATCCTACCAGTTGAAGCAGTATGTAAGCTAGACTCATAAAGATACATCCTACCAGTTGAAGCAGTATGTAAGCTAAACTCATAAAGATACATCCTACCATTTGAAGCAGTATGTATGTATGCAGCATGTATTTTTAAGATACATCCAAGGCTTGCTCTACGGAGCTCATTTTTTTTTCTTTCATTTGTGCACCTCGACATGCTTCGGGTTCATATCCGAGATCTGTCAGCACGAATGGCAAATTTCACATTGCAAAACCTCAGTCCCCAACCCCCCCCACCCCCGTCTGTCTATCTCTAATCGCCCTGGTTTTCCTTGACCTCTTTCTCAGTGTGAGCTGATGCTCACTCGATAACAAGAGATTCTCCACACGGTGGGGGGAAAGAAAAATCATTTACACCTGCAGAAGAAAATGAGCATGCGAAGACATCGCCGTCTGCTTTCAGCGCTGCAGGAACATCCCCTGTCTGTTCATTATCGCATCTCTTAGGTCTTTATTGATGAGTTTTACATTCCCAGGCATTACTGTTCGAATAGATTCCATTAGGAGTGCACCCAGGCCCCAGCGTTACACATAACTGTCCTTTTATTGATTGAGAGCACATTTATACCGAGAGTGGGCAAAAAGAAAAAGCCTGTATGAAAACCCAAGCTTTTTGAGCTTCGGTGGAAAGCCCATACAATAAAGGCTTCAGAGAAGATATCATTCCACAAAGGCATGTGTAATGTTTTATTCAAGTGCTTCTTTAGACTTCAAATCTGTCCCCACTATGTTCAGGTCTTTGAAGCGTTAATAATGTTTAAGAGCATATTCTGCTGGAAACCGCAGACACACAAAAATTTATAACAATTTCCTCATTGAAGTAAAGAAATCACAAGAGATGCCAAAGGCATTTGCTGTCTCTTAACAATTGCAGGATTGTGGTTTGCATGGCTGTATCTACATGTACAGCTACCATCAGTTCCATCCAGGTGCCCTGGAAGCCCATCAGATTACAAAGACACTCTGCTCAGTTGACCAGGAGGTCTCCAGTTGGTCCTTAGAACACAATTGTGTGAGTGAATGTCTCAATGCATTACAGTGGCCCTGAGGGTGTCCTGCCTTTCTTCATAGGACTGGCTCAGGAATGCTGGACTTAGAGTTACTGACAATGGATCAATATAAATTTCTTGTTTCAGGAATATAAATATAGATTTTCTGGAGTACTCTTAAGCATGTAGTTTCCAATTCTTACAGAGCTGTCAAAGACGTTTAGAAATATCTGTTCTTTCAAAAATGCTGTGGTGTACATCTACACCCATGTTTTTGAGGCCCTGCCACTTGAATTCCTGCAGGATTTCAACACACATCTGGCATAAGGAGGGCCATTCGAGTGCAGCCAAACAAGTCAGAGAAATATTCAAATTTCACACAAGTATGAAGTCCCAGATAAAAAAAATTAAAAATCATTACAGCTAAGCAAATCAGGAAAATTTTGATGGTTTTTCTTTTTGGTATTGCTTTCATTTCTTATTTTTTCAAAAATGTGACTATTAAATTTCCATTGCCATTACTAAAAAACGTAATATATAACGCTGCAAAAAATGACCCTACATCCATACTAAGTGTTTGGTTATTTGGTAGACTAACTGATGGTAAAAGTGCTTTATATATATATATATATATATATATATATATATATCATGCTGAAATACGTCTTTTTGAGTGGTAGGTATATTTTGGCTAAATTAATTGAAAGGGTTTTCTTGGATGGATGTGAAATGAATCATTTTCCCCATTAGAAGTAAAAGAAATAGGTTCCCGAAACTCAAGTTCACACCATTGAAGGCAATTTCTAGGAACCAACTCCACTCAGATAGTGGGATATAGGTGTAGCTACATCCTACGATGTTTTTCAAACGTATTTTCGCTAACTCGGCACACAATGATTGGCCGTTAGAAATATTTATCATATTAGTTCTTTCATTACGGATTAGAATAAATTCTGTTATATTTACTTTATTATTTTTACTCCAGTCTCTACAGCTAATCAATCTATGCTGTGCCAGAGAACTATTTTTAGTATGTAGGACTACTTACTATTGTTCTAAATGTACCATATACATGGAAATGCCATAGCATCATACCAAAGTCAACTTGACCGTGAATTTTTAAAAGAATGTTTCAGTGCAAATAAATTAAAAATTTAGCACTCTGTTTAATAAACCACGGTATTATCGGAAAAGTACAATTTCAATTAATTTCTAAGATAGTTAAAATTTCAGGTGAAGCGATATAATATAACCCGGGCACCTAACAGACGTACTGCTATTCGATTATCCTTTTAATTGTCATGATTAATGTGTAAGTGCTTGGTTTTCTTCTGCGAGCAAAGCGGTTCAATCAAACGTTAATAAATGTGAAATCATTTTTTAAAATGTTTGGATTTGAGTCAGAGCGCCATCTAGTGTTTAATACGTCATAAAAATAGCATACACGACGAGAAAACCTCGTTCATTCTCACTGATTTTCACAGTATGGGCAGATCGTAAAATAAAATATTAGCCGCAGAAATAAAAGTAAATTGAGTGTTACTTCATCCGAATAGCTTTCGCTATTGGGATGATTACTTAACTTTTTTTTTTTTCCAAACATCAGTGTCACATTAAATTATGTGAGAAACCTATTTATTATTTCTGTGCTAAACATATCTTTTAAAGTGTTGCATTGCCTTAAGATAAACTAAAAAAAATGTGATGTTTAACCGAGCATACATAAGTATCTATTCATGACACGGAACAGACATATAGCCCATTAAAAAAGAAATCCCATTTACACATTAAACATCTTTAATGTAAATGCGCCGGAAATGACCAAACATACTTTTAGCGTTTCAGATTTTAAAGCATATAATAGGTTGCCTTTAACGAGCAGGCTCCTATAGATCTTTAACACACACTCGAAAAATCGGAATTTAGAGTGCAAACGGCACGATAAACACAGCAGCGTACGTGTGTCTTTACCGGTAAGTGGTGATCACACGTAGTAGCCTAAACATGTCTCTATCCTATGGTGTTCTGATCAATGAGGAGCAACCAGGCTTGGTTTTAAATGCAGATACATATGGCACAACGTGATGTCTTCTTCCTTTATTTTTATTTTTCAATCACCGCAATCGCCCATTCACAACGGTCTCCTAGGGCAATAGCCCACATTATTTCTCATCATTATGACGTTTAATGCGCAATACAGATAAAGTATAACTGAAATTGCGCCTAGTACATCTATATGCACATCGTATCTAATCGCAGTACTTAGCATAATAGGCGATGATTTATAATGGTATAGGGTCTATATGTACTTCAGCAAAACCAATCCACCGTCTCCCTGGTTGCCACAGTTATTCGGGGAAAAAATCCAATCCAAGACCTTGAAATGTGTTTGCTTTCAACATGCATGTGTCCAGATTTACTTGAATTACTGTTTAATTTCTAAACTTAATCCATCCCTGCGACGTGCATTTTCTCCGTAATACAGCATATTTCGCTTCTTATCTACTGCCGATCGAGACTGTTGGCAAAATCCTGATCAATAGGTTTCACCATATCCCATCACCCTTAACTCATTGCATCTCCAATTCCTGTAAGCGTTGCCGTGGAAACAATTCATAACGACGTCCGAAGTTAAACCCCACTGTTTATTTGTTGGAATATAGTCTTAACATTTTACTCTTCGTATGTTACTTCCATTAATAACATTTTATAGGGTTCCCCTGTAAGTCTCCTGAAAACGACGGGTTTTGATCGCCTTGCAAAAACTATACCAAATTGAGGTCGCACGGCTGAAAGATACAATAAGGACAATTTTTGCAAATTTGTATTTGTGCTTGTGCGCTACTTACAGCAATTTGTGACGGCGAAACTGTTTGCTACTTCCAGATTGTCAATGTGGGGCGTCAATCTGAACTCGGGCGTGCCGAACTGAACCATTCCGATCCGAAACGCGCTGTATTCCTGGTCTGCACCCCTTGGAAATAACCCGCCTGGAACACAAACAGAAAATGACGTGTTTACATATCGCATTTTGATCACACTGATTTGCAATTTAATTTGTATTTTCTACCTTTGTGTGCAGTTTGCTCGTATTATATCCGAGTCAGTAAATAGACAATATAACTGTTTCTATTGATATCTGTTGGCTTATTGTAGTCTATTCGCCGATTCGTCTTTATTACATACCGATTTGTACGCTGGGGGAACCGCCGAATGATAGTCCCCATAAAAAAGAAAGAAGGAAGATTGACAAATTCATATTTTTTAGCATTTCCACAAGGTACAAGCACATCCACCGGAAAAATTAAAAAAAAAAAAAAAAAATCCCTTCCTTGCTTCGACCAAAGTCAGCCTTAGATCCTGTTCATAATGAATTAAGGCTATTCGATCTGCAGACGATTTCTTGCAATTTGATGTAAGTGCTTATTTGGGGTCCAGTTGCAGTGATAAAAAGAATGGTGATATTGGTGTGTTATTCTTGCCTTCCTCCTTGGTGCTGATGCTACTGGTGCTGATGATACTGGTATCCCACTGAATCGAGAGCACCGCACTTACATCCGCGGCTCGCAGCAGCTCATTTCAGCACCGAGGGAGGAATGTTAATGAGAGAGAGCCCAATTCAGTTCATCCCCCCCCCTCAACGGCCGGAAAAACCTACCATTTAACTGCCGCTTAATCGCAACCATACAGCCATATGACAGAATGTGCGTTTCGCTGCGGTCGTTATGGTTGTCTTTTGATTTAATAGAACTGAGAGCACTTATTGACTTAATAACCAGTCTTGTGCTGTTATTGCCAGTACAGGGTCGATTGCATTACCGGTGTTTATTCTAACTAGGGTGAGCCGAATTAACTTATCAGCCTCGCGTAACACTGAAAGTGATTCAGTAATTCTGATAATTGTTGGTATCGTGGGACACACATTTCAGCGAGTCCCATGTGACCGTGTAAAACTGAAGGTATTACAAGGTGTATTGCATGACTCCCCATGTATATTCTGAGGTGTGCAATCTCATCAGTTTGACATCATGGAATCCCTGTGTACATCATGACCCCATTAAACTTTACTGGTAGCCCAGCCGTCGGCGAAGCATATTAAAGCATGTTAACGAAAAATACTTAAGAGGGCAAGAGATGATCGACTACAGTAAAATATACTGCCGGGGTCTGGCTGATCCGTGTCGGCATCTTCAGCTTAATGAACAATATGCATCCTCTGATGCACAATGCATTACCGCTGCATATTACGTTAAACACTATGATAGTCTAACATGTTTATAAATTGCTGTCATGTTATAAAGTGCTACCCCTTTCTCGTTATTACAGTTTCATACATATATAGGCCTGTTTTGCTTCTTCCAGATGAACGCATCATTTTCATACACATCTGCTGTAATGATTATAATATTGTTGGGGGCCAACGTGGAAAGGCAACGTTGAAATTTTAGAAATATTTTAGGGCTTAAAAAGAATACCCATTCATAAGGGCCAGGAGACCTTAAGTGTTTCACTTCCAGTTAATTGTTATTTTTTTATTAGTATTAAATACATATTAAAGTAATCATAAAGGAAAATAACAATTTAAGTCCAAACTATATGGTTACACCCGCAGGAGCACGTCCTGTCAAAGAGCACTGCTGTGGGAATTCGGATTCACTGCACTGTGTATTTATAGAAGGCGTCAATGAAAGCGTTTTGAGATTTGCGCTACCTGAATTCTTACGGCGCGCCCCAGCCATGTGGACGAGGTCAGAAACACGGTCCTGAGATTCATTATAGAGATAACTGTATAGATATATACGACAGAAGGAGTGCTGATGTGTTACAACGAAACGCTGATTCAGACCTCGCGTTTGAACGGCGTTTGTGCGCCGATCGTTTCAGACAGCTAGTCTATTACCCGCACACTACCTACTTAAACTGAAATATTTTAATTGTTACGAAGAAACACATGCGCTATTGTAGTTGTGTAGGCTCCTAAGAAGAAGATTGCTTGCATAACATCCATTTTCTCCTTTTCCTCACGGAGGTGCGCTCTTTATACTCTCTCATCTAAACGGGGCCACCAGGCACGTTTTTTTTTTTTTTGTCTTCTCATTATATTTTTTATTTAATAGCGGAGAACTTCAGTTTCAATCTAAACATTTTTCGGGAAAAATATTTAACTGCGCCATGTACTCGATAAGTGTATGTATATAGTTCCCAGAGGGATCTTGTTCAAACGCCTCTCCACGGGTCAGCGCATCCGTGCTTTTACAGGCTGTTTGAATTTAAATTCGCATTTTATAGAAACTGTCACGAAAATGCTGGTGTGGGGTCCATGCTATCGTTCGATTGCCTTAAAGAGGTTGCATTTGCCTTTCCCATATGGTACGGATCCATCTTAAAAAGTGAAAAGGATAGACTTGCTAACCTTGATTTTCCAACTGTTATACTGCTTTTTTAAAAACCTCTGCATGCTGTGACTAATGCATGCTTCAGAGTCACAAATGCAGTGCTACACAATGTGAGATATTGCTGTTTATGTCGGGGAGCATCATCCAATAAATCCCGATTCACCCAGCACTGTCAACATGAAGAGGTTCCATTAACAGGGCTGGTCTGGATCTGGGCTACATTTACCCCCAGGCAGTACGTGAGATATATTTTGAGAAACCAAAGGTATAATGGATGTGCCTGGAGTATGATGTAAGTCTCTGCTGAGAATGCCTGTGTAGCCCTTTACACTGGCACACAGACGTGTTTGTAATTTAGCAAATATAAACACATGTCTGTTATTGCATTTAAAGTGCATTGTTTGCTTAAGAATTAGCATGGACAACTGAATTATGCATGAGAAAGGCTTTTCTAGTTATTAGTCATACTGTATTGTATTTTTCATTGCTTCTAAATGTGTTAGTTGATGTGTGGTTAAAAAGAAGTTCCTGAACATAAAATTGTATAAACTTCAGTGTCTCCAGTACAACTCAGTCCAACCGCACCAATCTGGAATGCAGTGCAATTGTATTGTAGTGTAAAAACTACTACAGCATTAGAAGTTATATCAGGGGATTTATAGGGTTAACTGCAGACATCACTCAAATCATCTAACCAAGCAGTAAAAACCTGAAAATCTGCCTTCTGCATGTGTTGTAACCTACAGAAGTTCCCTGGATGGAGATGCATCCGTGAAGCCTGTATCTTGTGCTACCACAGCCAGAGCATTTTTTTTTTTTAGTCTCTCATTTTGCCTCTGATGCTACTTGACATTATGAATATTCATAAGCTACTGCTCCAGTTGCTGGATTATAATGATACCCATAGAGCTGTATTATTGTCATATGCTGTACAGCCCTTTAAGCGTCTGTACAGTTACAATATTTTTGTTTGTCCCATTTAAGCTGTGCATGAGAGGGAGAGTTAGTATGATCTTATAGACAGACATTATTTTTTGGATATACAAAATACCTAAACGCATTCAAAATATGCATAGGAGTCTGTGATGCTTAGTCCAGGGCTGTGGGTCCTTTCTGTAAGGATTTAGATGTTTGACATATCCTGTAACACTTTTGTAATGTATGGTTAGTGTTTTTTTTTGTTTTTTTTTTGGAGTACTTATGTACCACAGTGTAATTCTGAGCCAATTACTGAATAAAACCCCACAGGGCAACAGGAGAGTGAGATGGGAACATTAGAGTGAGACAGGGTGACAGGAGAGTGAGACAGGGTGAGGTCCTTTGTGCTTTAAATCAGAACAACAGCAGAAGATTCAGGCGGTTTTATGCAAAAGTGAGAAGAATCTGTTTATTGCATAAAAGAGTCCACAAGAGTATGACCTTTCCAAGAATAACTGCTGAAGTGGAAACAATGGCACACAGCAAAAGCCTGGGTAATCATGAGCAAGGTGACAAGCAGAAGAGGCACTGGGGCATGGGCAGAGTGCATCCTAATGTGATGTCTGCTTTGGCAAGACTTTGTTAAATTGACAGTCATTTTCCTAGTATGCAGAACCAACAGGACCCGGGATAATGAAAATTGAAGCCCAGCAAAGCCGCAGCTGTCATTGTTATGGACAACAATGATTTACCAGAATGGAATCAGGGGATAATTTTGTATTTTACACACATTAGCAAATAGGATTTCTGGTTTTGTTTGCCCTCCAGAAAAACATGTAGTGTTTAGTGACAACTTGTTTGCATACATACACAATACTAAATACAGTTTAATTGGCTAATTGATTTCTCAGGGGTATAAAAGCTTTCGATTCTGTTTGGTAAACATTAACTATTTCTAAATTTTAAATGTACATTGAAGCTGAATTATACAGTTGTAGAGCTACTTTTTTGTGGACCTTTTAATGACTGCTTTATATTGTATTTGTGGCATTTCACAAGGCAAAATTAAACTCTGCTTTAAGTGCTTTTTTGCTTGAAGCAACAGCAATACAACGGTCTTGGGGAGCAAGATGGACTAGTTAACCAAAGTCAAACGTTTTTTCAGACTTTTTTTGGAGGAGTGAAAGTGATTCGGTACCCTCAGCATCAGAGAGGCGACCTCACAGGAGTTTGTCTTAGTAGGCCACAGTGACAGGAAGTGATGGGAAATCATGTGGGGTAGATGGAGTGACATCACGCAGCCTTCTTTATTTCTGTTTTAATTATTTGAGAAATATTTTATTGTTGTTGTTTTTGTAACAACATGACCTAAAATTATTTCACCATGGATTAGGAGACTCAGTATTCAGAGAATGGTGCTCTTGAGTGTATACACATGGCAGCCTGAGCTAATACACAGTACCCAGATGTCAATCCCAGTCCTGCAAATATTAAAAACTCTGGGTTGGCAGCTACATGGTCAGACTTACATGTCTCCTAACAGAAGTGGGCCTCTTGAATGACTTGTACCTCAAAATCACAGGCATACAGTTTCTCAGGGGCCCTGAAGTACCATTAGAGCTTCCATTCTGGTCCAATGCCACGTGTGCCTGGGGTGACTTGGTGAAGACATTCTCAGCCAATGGGGCACTGCAGGAGCCAGGGTATTTTCATGCACCGATGTCTTGTTACATATCATCCCTCAGACCCAAGACGTTCACCCACAGTGTCTCTTTAGACACGTCCCCCTGGAGTTGTACTGTGTTGCACAGGAGTGATCATCAGCCACAGCAACCTGAGAACATCGAAGCCTCATCTCAGCTTATTTAGTGTCTTTGAGACTTTAGAGTGGCTCACTCCTTGGTATGATGAAATAGTTTTCCATAGCACCAGCAGTTCTAGTGCTATGGAGGACCAAGACAGAAACCAGGATTCCCCCAACTGCCCTTGGATGGAGTAGTTGAACATCATTTGTCTGAGAAACGCAGTATCTATCCAGGGTTTCCACTGTTCTTTCTTAAGTCAATCCAGTATCATTTCCAGCTATGGATTAGAGTCTTGATTCTTCTATTCTTCCTAAGCGTTGATACTGAGGTGCTTATCTACTATAAAGTTGCCAACTCCTACAGTCCTCCAGTTGGGTGCAGTAACTTTAGCCATCAACCTTACAGGACTATCAGAACAAGGCATCAACAAATGGCACACAGACACCTTACCTCACTGCAGTGTCTTCTGCCACCTGTTCCTCAGCATGAGTTTCACCTTGTATAAGTTTATCACAGCCTGGAAGTCACACTGGGTGCCACAGTAGTTCCTTTCACATTGGATAAGGACCCAGTGCTAGAATGCATAATCCTTCTTCTGTGTTGGCCCTCCTGGGAAGACATTGCCTGCAGGTGCTTGTCTTCATTATCTATATCAATGATAAATAGTCTGTAAGAATCATGGAAGGGCAGTAAGGGTCCCACGCCAACAGCAACTCCCACAGGTTGGAGATAGCCAGGTTCAGTATCGCCATATGTACGAGCAGGTTGTCAAAGCACATGAGGCCTGCTAATAAAGACCCACAACATGAGGTGCTTGAAGGTCACTGGGGCATCACACAATTCAAATGGCATGACTACGAATTGCCACAGGCCCTTCTACAGCATGACTGCCATTCTCTTTTGCCTCAGGAGCTAGAGCAATATGACAGTTACTGCTGTTTAGGTTCACAGAACAGCCTAGAGCTGGTAATGTGGTCTAGGGCATTGTTGATATCAGGCAAAGGTAAATGTTCTGTTTAGGGATGCTATTTAACTGTCTATAATCTACAAAATATATTGGTTTATATTTTATTGTTTTGAAGTAGTACAATGCCTGATTGACAGCCCAGACCAACCTTCGGAACCACTGAGTACACTCATGGCTGGTTTTCTGTTGCAAATGCCCATCAGTACATGGCAGGTGAAATGAAAGGCCTGCAGCAGAAACAGACCAGCTCCTGGCTTATAACAGTAATGTAATTTTGTGAGCCTGGTAATCGCAGGCAATTTTTGCAGAATGCCTCGGCACCTGCGAGACATCTCTGACATGTTTTTTCCCACCAGTTCTTGGAGATTTAGATTGCCTGTTAGAGAGGAAAACATTTTACTTACCAGGTACTGCTTCCAAAGGCACGTTTACCTATAGCTGTGAAGAGTCCTCATGATGGTATAGATGAAACGTCTGCATCAGGTACACAACAGTCCATCATCTCTGTGTTATTCAGAGCCCAGTTTTAAAAAATTATATTTCCACTCTCACTGCACTTCATATAACAAATGCATTACCTGCCACCCTGGAAATTTGCATGAAAACATCTTGCAGGATATTTTCTGGTGTCATGAATGATTGGTTGTCATCATACACCCTTGGAGACCATTTCTCCTCTGTCTAATTAAAATTGTGGTAGAATAAAAAAGTAGGAATGTTTCATGGCTTCATCATTCCATAGTAGCATGTTAGTTTGCATTAGGCTTCTGCTAATGTTCCGCAAACGTAGCATACTTCATTCCATACTACATCACCAACAATTCACCCACCTTCTATTCACAAATAGTGTGAATGATCCTTGGCGTTTCTTGCATATTATTATTATTATTATCATCCATTCATCTTTCACCCTGTCATACAGGGTGCAAGGCATGCATGGTTATGGAGTAGCACAGTTTTGAATTTGCTTTAATAAAGTGTTAAAGCTTAAGAAATGTAATTAGACAAATGAATTACTTGGCTGTCTAAAGTTAAACTTCATTCACCTAGAATCTTACTGTGGTTCACAGGAACATAGCATATCTTTAAGTACAGATAAGGGCTTATCCAAGACTGCCGGTTGTGAAGTGTGAGCCGGCATGCCGGACTAGTATCCTGAACATTATTATAAACACAGAGGCTAAGCTCTCTGTCTCCAATAGGAGCACAGGATGTGGCCTCTTTGTTTAATTATTGATATGAAAATGCAGCTGATGTGTGCCAGACGTCCATATGGAAAACTCAGCAGCAACCTTGACACGGTACTTCATGCAAGTGCTGTTGTCTTGTTTACAACCGTGTGTGAGTAATCCCACCGAGATTTTTCTCACTTCCTGAGACAAATGCAAAAGAGGACATCCCAAATAATGCTCTGGGACTAATTGTAGGATTTCACACTGAGAATACAGTGTTCATGTTTACAGTGATTAACCACGTATGGTTTAAACCAGTACTGGTTCTTCATGGGGAACAGGCAGTCTCTTTAAAAAAAAAAAGGTCGTAGAGCAGGGACAAACGGGGGACAGATTTATAAGTAGGCCTGCAGAACGCTAACATTAGCTATATTCAGGCACAGGATAAATTAGTTCCATATGACCTTTGACTTGACCACAGCCAACCTAATCCTAATACTATTCCTTAGCTGACTCCCCCATTCTCCATCAATGCACTGGCCTCCAAGGATGCACTTCCTGTGGGCATCTCCCCAGTTTGCTGATGCTGGGAACCATGGTGTTATTGGGAAAAAGACCCCTGAAATCTAAGGGATGTACTGATTAGTCGCATCCAGATGTTATCCATCTAAAGATCATAAATGACCTCACTCTTATTCAAAGTCCAAACTTGGAACATTGACCCCGATGTAATTTTACAGACAGCACACAATGACAAGAAATTGCTCGGGGTAACATTCTCTTTACATTATATTCACCCAGCTGACATGTCTGTTAAGGCATATATAACCTTGTGTCACATGACCTGAAACCATAGCAACAGTTCTTTTTTATCGCAAGGAGAAATGTAAATATAAGAAATACATTAAATACTAAATTGATTTACAAAATTGTACTTTAATACGTCATGATATTTCATACAGCAGCAAAACACAATGCTAGAAACTGACTATATACATACATATGCATATA
>JAACJT020000013.1:3390028-3407072 GCA_009936485.2 Gymnarchus niloticus
ATATATTTTATGGACTGGCTGTTCGTGTTAATGTTTGTATCATGTAATAAGCCATTCTTTATTAATTCAGAGCTTTTCAATTCTTATTGTCTTACAAAGCTGTGGAAAGGTCAACAAGTAATGATTTGGAGCCATTTTGGATCAATCTTGGGTCAGTGATGTGACTGGTATGTTCCCACTCTTAATATGACATTCAGTATCCTTGCATCCAGTCAACGCATGGTTATAGATCACTAGGAGTCTACCCCAGGAAGTACAGGGCAAGAAGCAGGAAACATGATGGATAGGACAGTAGTCTATCAATGGACACAGCCTCACCCTGAAATATATCGTATTTTATATTCTCATAGTATTCACTCCTTGAAACAGATTCCACGGTACTTGCTAACTCTCCACATATAATGGATGCATACAATGGATGTCAGGATCCATTTCTCAACAGACCCCAGACCCCTATACCTCAGAAAGGTATAGACAAACTTCTCGAGGCGTGACTCAGCGCTACAATGTATGTGTTGGTCCCATTTCTACGTTTCACATTTAGACAATGCATGCAATGCATAGTTAGAAAAAATTACAGTGTCATGGATTTTAAGGAGCAGTGAGTCACATCTGTGAAGAGGGTAATAACAACAGTGACTCATGAGATGGCATGTGTCACATTACCAGCTTCTCGGTTTTATGCCCTAATGAGAGCAGGGTCCCCGTGACCACTCTTACTGTGATGGTCAGACCGGGGTTGTTCTTTTAGGATGAGCTGAGCAGTTTGGAGGGAGCCTGGTCTCTATGGTGTTAAAGCTGAGGAGCACAGCGAAGCTGTCCAAATCCCTCCGAATGAGCACTACAGGAACTCATGAGCCTTTTAATGGTTGTGTCACAGTCACCGTGTTCCAGGGTATAAAAGAGAAAAATACAAACTGTCTAATTATATATTTCCTAGTTCATTATTTAATTATTTTTACATTTTTAAGTTACTTAAGCTCTCTCTAACCAGGCAGCTAATATTCTCCCATTCTGCCACTTTGCCAAAATACCCATAGTACATTTAATCTGCTACAGGCCATAGCTGTTACTTGCTGTTTGCGCAGCAAGGTCAAGCTGCCAGCTCACCCCAGCTTTAGTCCGTCACAGTTTTTGAATCAGAATCTCAATTTACAGGCAAATTCACAATTGCAATTTGCATGCAAAAAAGAATGCAGAAGATTCCGCATCCTATCCTACATGGCTACAGGTATCTGACTAAGAGGAAACAATCTGTCAGTGCAATCTGCTTTAATGGGTTCTTACATAATAGAGAAGTCTAATTTTGAGATAAGATTACGTGAAATAAGACACTTTGGCTCTTCAGTGAGCTATAAGAGTTCAACATGGTCTGCTGAGTCATGTTTTTATAGTGTTGCTGTGTTGTGTGTGATTGCGGCATGCCATCTACTTCTGAGCTTAAGCTGCATGCATGTTGAACATACATCCAGCAGAACATATCTGCATATACTGTATGTGACAGCTGCTGGATGTCAGTCACAGGCATTACAATACATGCTCTGCCGTTTTCAGAATCGACTCTCATACGTTGTCTGTTGTTAAATGTGCATGGATTTTAAACTAGTACATTTTCAGTTTTTAATTGTGGGCTTTCATTGCGAAGTTTCTGTTGTGAAATAGAGCATTACAGTGAATTTACTAACACACAATAATGCAGATCCGTGAGTGTGCTTCCCAGAACGCTGGCTTACGGGAAATCTGCATGGAGACCAGGGCTTCATGGGAACAAACCCACACCTTAGAAACATAGGTTGTGAGGCTAGCTAGATTCACAACTGGAAGAAGCAGCCTCAAGTGATTCTTTAAAGGAATTCCATCCCAATATGTGACGGACCTTCACAAGAGGGCGCTACTGTGCTTAGACGAGGTGTATGCTGATGTGCAAATCATGTACAATTTTTTTTGCATTTTTTTTTTTTTTTTTTTAAGTACTCTTGGCCATATGTTTAATTTGAATTACTCCAAATCTAATGGAGAATTCTTGCCTCATTCACGTTTCAATATTCAACACTGTTGAGAGTGACTGGCTTCCCACAGAAATCTAATTGTAGTGTCTGTTGCCATGACAGCAAGCTTTTAGTTAAGAGTGCAGCGGTGCATTGCTTGGGATGCAGTATGGGGTAGACATGCTTGAAATTTCACATCGAATGAGAGGACTAAGCACCAAAATAATACAGAAAAACACCAATAGCAGCAAACTGCCTGCATTTAAATTTTAAATAAATATAAACAGGCTCTTACTGCACAATCTCTCTATCACTGAAAAACATGAATGTAGCTCAGGCTGACCAGCAGCTGGAAGATGGCTCCTCCGAGATCCTGACCAGGATAAGCATCTAGACGTTAGATGGATAAATACATGCTTTAAATTGAGCTTCAGGATAGTGGTGTCAGTAAGGCATGTAAGGGTGCCCTCACGTTACACAATGTTCCTGAAAGAATGTCTTTGGTTCTCCCGGAAATATAATGAGGCTCTGGCCTAAACATGGAGGTTGTTTTAGATATCGGATTTATTATTGGCTCGGAAATGCTTACATAGGACCACTTAATCCTTACACTTTTACATTCAATGCATGGGTCACATTTGGTGATAGATTCTCACAAGTGTACCTGACATTGAGGTCATGGCATCAAGCATTATTACATCAGCATGATGATCATTCAATCCAACATGTGATGAATAATAATATCCATTATAATCATAAATAGTAGTCATAGTAAACTTTTGATATTCTATATTCATTTATGCACATTTTACATGCAGGGTAATATAATTTCATTTGGTATTAAAATAAAAATTGGACCCTTTCCACCCATCTTCCTCGCTCATAACCCACAGGATCTGACTCTCCAGCCTGGCCTGACATCCTGGAAACAGAGCTCACCTGCTACAGTCTGAACAGGAAGTGACCTTAATGGTGAATTCAGCGTCAGGGCCTTCTGATCTGATTTATACCTTGCTGTCAGTTCACCAGATATTTTCTCCTCTCCTGTAGTAGATTGATAATATAAAAAAATAAATAAGGGTGTACACACATGGAAATGGGCGAACCATATTCATGTATATCACAAATATATGGACCAATATATAACATTAAAGAAGAGGAACGAGAAGGGAAACAAGGCCCGGGCATAGAGGTCGATCCGCTTGGCCGCAGAGGGAATCACCGGCTTGGCAGGGGGGGGTTTCTTGTTGTTTTTGGCCTGAGACTTGCCGAGAGCTCCGCCCACCTCAATGGGCTTCCCATAGCAGTCAAAGTTTGACAGTTCAAAATCCCTCGGCAAAGATCCAACGATGCTAAAATCGTTGGATCGCAGGTCGGACTTGGAGGTACACACCTTCTTGCATCTTGTCTCTGCCACCTGTACATTAAAGAGACACAAGTTCTTAAGTGCGAAGGGCACAAGTTTTTTGCTTCAGTTTTTCACTTGTTCTGATGAAAACACAAGTATGAGAAGTGAAACTCTTTCACTGGGTAATAGTATTCCTTCGCACCTCCAAGGTTGAGGGTTGACCCATGTGATTTGAGAGTAGCAGATCCAACTCCCAAGAGAGCTCAACTTCCACGGCTTAATGCCTCTGCTCCATCTGTTCTGACTGATGCTCATGACCTCTCTGCTTGGCCGTGAACTGAAGAGTCATTGGTTCAGTTACAGGCCCAGGAGGCAAAATCAAGCACCACTGATTCAAAAACAAGATATTGAAAAATCCTAACTATAAAAATGACAATTTTGTCAGTTGTATTTTTCTGTCTACTTTAATTGATTTGGTAGGAAGCTATGTTCGTGTTCCAATAGCACTTTCACCACTTGTATTAAAATTGTAAAAAAACCCAAAAAGTGCTGAATCTGCCACCTGTTTTTGACAGATTATACATGCAATTTTTACCCCTCAAAATGACAAGAAATCCAATTTGCTCAGGTATGCCAGTTCACCCCTGGAAGGCCAAAAGCATACGCTATCAAGAAAACGACACAGACATGAACAAGTTCTAGCAAGACGCACAAAGAGAAGAATGTTTCATTTCGCCCACGGTGACTCATGGTCATAAAATTGGCCAGTGTGACCTACAGAACTAGAGACGCTCCTTATTTCCTTAAGGAAGCGTCATTTCCTATTTCGTGAAAGCCTCTAATTTAAACTACCGGCTGCTGGCTTCCTACTACAATGATCAAAGAAACATCCTCAAATTCTGGCCTGACTACATAATTACTCCCACCCTCCTTCCGGCCTTGTTGGGGCTGTTTAAAAAACTGCTTCTTTTCTGAAATGTTTTCCAGGTCATGTATTTTAGGCTTCAGAAAGGAACGTTGCTGTAATTTTACAAATGTTGAATTCCAAAACTAAGCCAGTCAATAACACACAATTTATAATGATTTAGTTTGTTGGATGTCGACCTTAAACCTGCCAAACCTACAGCCTACCAAAGGAATGGAAACAAAAATGGTAAATATTAGGATAACAAAAAAGTGTCAAAAGTATATTTCAGGAAGTTTATCTGCCGTCATAATTTACATTTACCCTTTACCGTATTTAAGTCAGCCATCAAACTTGGGATGTGAAATTGAATTCACTTTGTGTTTGGAAAACGGTTAATGTAAAATGGCATCAACATTCAAATCATCATATAAAAAGACAAGCCCTGTCACAGTGGCATCCCATGAAGGGTGTATCCCAATCTTGTGACCTATGCTGAATGGGAAAATCTCCAGGCTCCCCTGATGACCCTGCCCACTAGCTGGAAGATGGATGGATGGGAAATAATCACATCCCAGTTTCCAGTAAACTAGTGGGGTGTGCAAGCCAGTCATGTGGTATGGTGACATCAGGTAACTTGGATTTTTGTGTTTTCTATTCCCCGTCCATATGTTAGTTTGTGCATTCCCTTCTCTCACCCCTGTAAACCCAACTAGCCCATGATGTCCAACCCAGCTCTGAACTGTAATTCTTCCAAAACCCAACACCTGCTCTGGTTCTAATGGTTTTGCTGTTAAATGGTCAGGTTTTGGTTCTGGCCTCGCCCAACATTTTCATTAAACTCAAGTTCACTCTGATCCCCGCTCCATTATCTCATCTCCATGTCACATGGCTTTGTCACTGTCCCACCAAGAATGAGCCTTGATATTTCACTAAATATGTGTATTAGCTCATTATAAAAAAAAAGACATTTAAAACAAAGTTTCTATATAAAACACAAAAACAGGCATCGTTACTGATCTCCCAATCCAGGCAATTAAACCCCCCCCCAATACAACTCATGGTAAAAAAATCAATTTTCTTAGCAGACTAATCCCCCAAATCTCTGTGATGACCACGGAGCAATGAATGAGCAAGGCTAACAAAGCCACGTCCACTGGGAAGCGTGCGAAGCCTTTTCTCGTCAAGTGCCAGACTCAACAGCTCTTCTGCTTATAGTTGTTCCTTTGTCAGGAATCACGAATCTCTCTAGTCTGAGGACAGCACGTGACACGTGGGCCGTGACTGGATAAATCTACTGATGCAGACTCAGATTACAGCCTGCACCCCACGTCTCTGTTCGTGTACATGAGGGACATGCAAAAACAGAAAACAGCCAATCAGGGCACACTTACAGAGGTCAGCCTACATCAGAAGCAGTAATAACACATTATTTCAGTCAAAAACAGACTGACAAATTGGCTATAATGAGCATGTTTTCATTATTAGCTCACTTGCCTGTGTCTGTTCCCTTCACTTATTATAGAATGTACAATACATTTGCTAAAATGTCACAGTAAAAGTTAAAAAGGACACTGGAAAACCTAAACATTGGAGATATACAGAAAAACAAGTGTTTAATAATGCTTGTATTTAATGAAGTATTGTAAGTTTTAAATGATCAAACCCTTAGGACTCACGGGCTAGCAAACAGACTTGAATTAACTGTGATGAGCTGGACCTCTGTGTCCACATGACCTCTTCACTGACCTGTAGGGTACTGACGTGCATGGGGGTCCCTCCAGTGCCATTGATGGTGTTATTTTTCGCCGATACCCTCCCCTCGGCTTTTTCCTTGTTGGCAATCTTGGCCTTCTCCGCCTCGATCATCTTGGGGTTGTTCAGTATCACCTGGACCACGGCATACTCTACCAGTGATGCGAAGCCGAACAGCAGGCAGGCGATGAGCCAGATGTCGATGGCTTTGACATAAGACACTTTAGGGAGTTCGGAGGCCAGAGATGTGCATTCGGAGGAGAGCGACAGCACAGACAGGATGCCTAGGAGAAAGTGAACCACAGCTCAACACAGACTGGGTGTAGCACGTTAGCATTACCTCATTCACATCACAGTGCTAATGCTACCAATAATATCCAGCAACATATATCACATGCATAGTTATTTTCATCTGTTTAGCTTGATTTTTACTAAAAACAAATATCATACTATACATGTGTCAGATATAAATGTTAATACATATGCAAAAGTTGAAATCATATTTAACCTTTTCTGACGTAGCAAACAGGGAACGTTACAGGTACGTTACAGGAATGTTATGAACATAATAGAAGATAGAAAACATTACAGGACGTTGTAGGAACATACCCTGTTTGCTGGGGAGTAGTATGTCTTTCACATGATTATATAAACCAAAGAAATAATCAACTGAAAATCCCATTTACTAGTGAGTGAAGATGTTTTAGTGAAGATGTTTTTTGTCAGTCCTGAGAGCACGTATGTGAAATCCATCATTTGTTGATACGACGGCATGAACTAAAATGGATGATGCAGTATATGGAACAGCCACATCCACCCCATAAAAACACACTGACACAGAAAAGACAGGACTGACCTGAGATGAAGCAATTTTCCTGATGCCCTCAGGGGGATGGAAATCGGACTGAAGTGACCGTAAAAGGATGGACACATGACACCAGGTGTGTGGGGGGGGGGTGATTCAGTGATGTCGACGATGGAATGGAACGTTTGACGAATGCTGCGTTTTGGGCGAGTGGCCGCCAGGAACGGGCTCGGCGTATATACCCAGCGGCACTCGTGCTGCACTTGCGTCAGGGTTGATCCAGAAGGACAGCCACGAGAGGACCACTATGAGCAGTGTGGGTGCATAAACACCCATCATGTAAAAGCCGACCTGCCGTCTCAAGGTGAAGATCACCTCCACGCAGGTGTAATAGCCTGAGAAGACAGACACACGGATGTGGGCCCCGTGTGTGTAATAAACACTGAGCAGTCACTCATGTAAATAGCCAGGCATTAATATATGAACATATATATAACATAACGTAACACAAAAGAAGTGGAGCTGGGAAAGTCAACCAATCCTATGCCTTTATTACACCAAATAAGATTCAAATGAACACAAAGGGTCAGAAAAACCCAGAAACCACACTAATTCATATTATTCTGAATTTAATGTTTCAAATGAGGTTTATTTTTAAATCATTCAATGAAAATCATCGCCTGAGGGCATGATTAATTTGGTCACTTCCAAGATAATGCACTGTTTTGAACTGGGTTTAGGAATAACCACTATATCTTACAACCCAGGCTACCATTTCTTTCCCAGCTAGTTAGGGCTAGATTAACTCTTAACTTTTGCCTTCTGTTCCCATGCCTTATTCGGCGCCCCCATGAAGCCATCCTGATTCCTCCCAAGTCACACGGAGAACTACATCAAGACCGGCTGGGTGTTTTCTCAGTTTACCAGACACCATGCCATTGATCGAGTCGGCAGGGAACAAAGGTAAGTCCAACCCACACGTGTGAAGGCTGTGACGGGACTCGACTCTCGCCTTAAATCAATGACGGCATGTGAAGACGTGCTGGAAAACGCAAGCATGCACCATAGTGTTTTTAAACGGTTGAGCGTATATCGTCACTTCTCCCTGTTACGCTATCTAATAGCGACAAGTCTAATAAAATTCAACATATGATTCATCTCAAAGTACAATTCTGGGGGATGCATTCGTACAAATAGAAAAAAAAAAAAAAAAAAAAGAACTGTCAAATCAAAATCCCGTATTAAAAAAGAAGAGGGATTTCCTTATACATAGAAAGCATGTATAAGTGCACCTGTGAATTAGTCTCTTCCCCAGCCTAAGACAAGTTCAAGGAAACACCACAGAACTTCTTGTCGCATGTCACATTTTGTCTTCAGCATGCTACAAACCACAGAAGTACGTAAATACAAAAACACATAAAAGCAAAAGACACACACAAATGCACAACACGACTCGGCAAGCAAGAAACAGCATAACTGTGTACATAAAGAACAATCTACTGAGATTTAAGCACTGGAAGGCTGGCAGTCAACAGAAACCTCAGGGCACAACCTATAACTCGTTAGAAATCTACAGGGTGTGTTCAGGGTGACTCAATCATGTATGTCTGGCTTCACATTAAGCAGCTTTGAATAGGGCCTGTGCAGCTCTGCCTGATGAATAGGCTCAGGGTCTACCAAACCCGAACGCCGAAGGAATAAAATAACTTTCTCTGCATTCATTTTGTGCCAAAAGAGAATTTTTTTCAAGAGAATTATTCATGTATGGAGGGCACAGAGAAGCCAAACCATATTGCCAAACCAAATGAATGCTTCATAATTTTGGCTTGAGAATAGTTATGGAACAGCGATAGGCACTTAATGCCAGTTTAAGTCAAGCAGAAGCTCTTTCAGATCACAGCTTGTGCCCCAATACCATATCGTAACAGAGCTGCGCCACTGAATGGACAAAAATTTTTGGGGTCACTGTACAAATAAATCGCCCTTTGAATTTAGGAATACATGTAGGTAACAAGAGGTATTTACTCAACTTCACATCGAAGCAGCAGCAGACGTAAGGAGAAAGGAACATCAAACCTACCCGTCCCTTTGTAATATTTGGTACAATTTCCATATTCGATATCTTCTTGTTTAAGGTCAAACTGAGGCAGTGCAATCTCATCCATTTGGACAGGGTCTCCAGACTGCCAACTGAACTTTAGGTCATCTGTTGTGTAACCAACTGAAACACACAGACGCACACACGGGAAACTAAACATTTGTGACACGTTTTGACTAATGAAAAATCTGTTTTCCCAAGACAGGATCTGCAGTTCACTGCCATTTATTGCAAGTTCCCTCCTGCTAAAAAGCCTGCCATCACAATGTTAGACTCTAAACAGTGTATTAATGTTGGTGTGCTGATAGCCAGAATTATGTAATAAGAAGCGACAAAGCTCGACGTGGGTTTACAAACTCTAGTCATGGTGTTTGCATTCACATACAACTCTCCAGCTGCATCTTGCATCGCTGAGTGTCCATGGGAAATAAAGTCAGATCCAGAGGACAGGACAAAGTGACCGATAACCTGAAAACGAACAAAGATCAAATGAATATAGCATCTAAAAAGAAAGAAAAAGACTGTGCTAGTCTTTCAGATTATGAATTAAAGTAGCTATTTAATAATGTGATGCGTAAAGTGGTCAATATGCAAATCAAATGTCGTTCCTCTTCTGATGTTACCGAAGTTATATGAGGAATATTAAGAAAACTGAGGTACAGTTTTTCTACCGAGACTGTGGAGTGTTATTTCTGGGTAAAGAGAAATACTGACTAAATCCTTTGGAAACGGCCTGTCGACGCCATCGATCTTTAACATCAGCTGCATATTTATGTTTCTGTTAACATATTAATGCACTAAGCTGTCCTGACTCCCTGAATTATATCGTAGACGTTTAACACCCAAAAAGATGAGCCTGGGAACATGACCCAGGAGTGTCTGGCTAACAGACGAGCTCACCTCATACTAATTAACACATCACCGTTACGGAAAATGAACAGCAGGATGTTTTCCTGTGTGACATCATGGAAGTTGGCGCTTTTCTCATTGGCAAAGAACAAGTCTGGTTTCCAAAGGCATTTGAACATCTTGGGGTCCACCGTCAGGGCGTCCGACTTGAATTCGGTGGGAAGCCTCAGCCTGGGATCATTCCACCGTTGTCTCAGGAAGATGTTCACTCTGTAATCCTGATTACATGGCAATTACCATGGCAATTAAAAGCTGACAAAGCTGGATTTTGACTATCCGCATTAGCATTGTGCAACCTTCTTTACGTACACAGCAAGAAGTCAGCTACAGTTTTGAGGTTGAGAAACTGACATTTCTGAAGGAAAACTAGTGTATGTTGTTACGATGCTCCTGAAAGGCATCCCTGAATCTAAAAACACTACAAAGTAAATCTTGAAATGCTGCACCCACAGCTTTGACATTAGTGATTTATGTTTACAGTTAAGCCCGTGCACACTTTGGTGGACTTGAAACAGGCCCCCTGGGACGCAAGACATTTTTTCTGCCGGGTCCGAAGTTTACATATTTAAACATGAAGGGAATGCTGTGACGAAGAAGCGACTTCATTAAGCATAATTAGTCAACAGCTTTGGAGAGTTAAGATTTCTCTGGTCACACACCCTTGTGGTTTCATTTAAAGGCTGTCAGTACAGCGCCACAAATCTCTGGTAAACAGTACTGAGGTTGCTTACTGATGGGCTACTCTTGTGAAATTCGAATGCAGCGGAAATGTCAGAAGATGCACGGCTACTCCCAACTGCCAGAAGGAGCTCAGAGTATCACTGCTGCTCAAACACTGAATTCAGTCGTGAGCAAAATAGTAGATGCAGGTCGCTGACTCCAGAGACTGCCTGTCTTCTGTACATACATTTATTAATATATATTCAACATGGCTTGATGCAGTCCAGTCCCAAACATGCTAGCTGTGTTCTCTTATGGTGTGACAACACATGTTTAACGCCGTTTAGGGACGTTAAAAGCCTCTGTTACTGCATAAGATAGCTCAACCTTATTAATCATTCAGGCAGCCAACAAGAATAGACAAATATTAATGTCTCTCACTTATTATACCGATTGCATCTTGTAATGCATTTTATTTAGTCTTAGAGTCCTGTTTATGTAACAGTGGTTCAATGACAATCTCTTATCTCTGTCTTGTTGGGTTAGAGTTAGCCAAAAACGTAAATCATACAGGAATTACTTAAGTAAACAGACTGCTGTAAAACATCATGATGATTTCTTGCATGTTCAAACCTTTACAACCGTCTGGTAAACATGGCTATTAATGAATGACTGAAGGGACCGCTATTGTAAAATGCCAGATTAAAGGTCTGCAGGTGCAACATGGAGAAACTAAGTGAGCTTGGAGGACATCATCAGCTAGCAGGGAATCGGTACAAAACAGCAAGACTTCAAATGTCTCGTATGACTGATGTCCATTCTATTACAAACTCATTTCATCCATATTTCTGACATCTTGACGGTAAAAGCAAAGTTTTTCTATTGTTGTCAAGCCTGAAATTCCATGCACCTTTAATGTGGTTGATTTTAAATGACACAAAACGGGACACTTTATATAGTGGGGAAAGACAGTCCATAATATATCAGTAAGAAATCCTTCCATAATGTGTCCCCTGAATTTGTAATATTTGTAGGTTAATGAGCTGTAAGCAACCAATCAAAAGAACCACCATTGTCAAGCATCATTCATACCATAGTGGTTTCCTGGATGGAACCAAAGCTGTTTATGAAGATGTTCACCTTGTCCTCAACTGGAATGCCTACAAAATAAACAGCAAGTTATCTAACAGATTTCAGGTAAGACTATTTAGATGGAAAAGTTCCACAAAGCATACTGTAAAAATCACAACACAAAAAAAGAACTAATGCCAATCAAGGGTTGACAATTTTTTAGCACTGGTATTCTAATGCGTGCCTGCATGATTAGACTCGGTATTCAGAGAAATTAAAAGTGTCTTCAACTTCCATAATGTAAAATAAATGTGCATTTGCACAGTTATGACAGAAAACCATTAGAATTATTTTTCCACACATGCTTACTTACGTACCACTTGTGCCAACTTCTAACTACAATTAAAATTTTATGTTTTTTAGCAGTTAGTTTAGTACAACAACAGCCAGGCATGCAGCCCTGAAGACATAGTGACTGAGGACTTCTCACAGGTAGGCACAGCTGGCCCCTGTTTGTCTAGTGAGGGATTGTGCACTATAAGAACCAGCTGTGGAGCATGAAGGAAAACCTTACTGTGGTGAAAGCCTTCGCAATTCTCCCAGGATATTATAAATCACATATGCATGGAATAATCTGGATCATTTTCTTAATAAGTATTCCTTGTTTCTATGTGTTTTTAACCCTTTCATGCACACCTGAGTCTTTGATACTAAAGAATGTTTAATGTTGTTATTTAACACTTTTTCCTCCTATTATTCCATGTTGTTATGCTGTTGCAAATTTAATTATTCTCTGGCACAAGAATTTCCTTTGGGATTAATAATCTACTTAATTATTTAGCCCTTACTGCAATCAATACCATCACCCTAACCAGAATAAGCATATGCAAGATGACTGGATGGATGGATGGATGGATATCTTTCCTTTATTTATGCATTGAATTTTTTGCTACACTATTTTAAAACTATCATTGCATCGGCAATGTTCGACATATTTCTATAAATACTACCGTGTAAAAAGTGCATTCCTCGTCATAATTTTCAGTCCACTTTCCATGGTGAGGGTTGTATTCACGTTATTATTGCATTTAACAGACAGAATCGGATTACAGTCAAAGGTCACAAGGCAGCACGAAAAACCAATGAGTCAAACCAACCTTTGAAGTTTGGTCGGATTCTAGGGTCATAGGTCACCAGCAACCTGTTCAAAATGTTGCTCGTCGAATTGGCAGGCACGCGGGCGAGGTCCTCCGATGACAACTGCCTGCAGCAATCAGCAGTACCACATGGTTCCTCTCAGAAGCTTGTCTGACATTAGCAGGGTTTAATAATTAGCTAAGAAGGGGAAGTTGGGAAGCCAACAAGGGGAAATGGGACGAAAAATGATACGGCCAAAATTGTACATTCACACCACGTTTCAGTATAGGGAAAAAAAAAATGTTACTGGCAGAAATGTTGATTGGTAATACCCACAAAAAAGGAGAAAGTTTAGATTTCCTGTATTAAAGCAGAAATTAACCGCTGTGACAACTTCAAGATGACTAGTGAAAGCTACTGAAGAAAATGACTCCAACTCCCATATGTTTAGCCAATAAATCCTGTTTTCAGGCTCAGCGTTCGGATATCACCGAGAAACAAGTCTGAACTAAAACACTCTACAATGGACACTAAGGTCTTTCATCAAATTAACCTCAAAATATAAAGGCTTCGGGTTCAAACTGAACGCTTTTCATAGTAGTCAAGATATGCTGTTTATTAATAAATAGGACAAACTCAGTAACTAAAGAGTATCATCACAGCAGAGATGGCATTTAACCTGACACTCACGAGGGACAGTACACCTGTTTCCCTTTCTTCTTTCCCTTTTTTGCAGACTTCTCCTTAGCCAATCCTTCCAGTATCAGCAGGGAGATGAGAAGGACCAGGAGGGTGAATCTTGCCACTCTCATCTTCAAACGCACAAACTGTAAACCCAAAAAACAAAGATTTTAAAGTCTGAGTTATGCAACGTGCAGTCCACTGCCGTGATCGTGCACAACTGCAATCTGCAAAAAGGCAATCACGACGACTTTCCTTGCATGATGTTAAATGTAACAAAATAATTCTGAAAAAAAAAAAAAAAAAAAAAACATATGCCCAGTGAGACTTCAGCAAGACAGCATTTTCAGCTCAGAATATGAAGCTTCTTCATCTTGTATGTCTTTTTTACAAACTATATCAATATGTACAGACTTTCAGCTTTACTTCAAAGGGTTTAACAAAAATATTGTATGAGCTGTTTAGAAATTACAGTCATTGTCATAGTCCCCCCCCCCCCATATTCAGGGGGATAAAAAAAATAAGGCAATTGACGACAACCTGTTTCATGGCCAGGTGTGAGGTGTTCCTTCACTATTTCATGAAAGATTAAGCAGGTAAATGGTCTAGAGTTGACTCCAAGTGTGGAATTTGCATTTGTAAGCTGTTGCTGTGTTCGCTTAATATGAGGTCTAAAGAGCTGTCAATGCAAGTAAAGCAGACCGTAATTAGGCTAGAGAGAGACAAAAACCCGTCAAAGAGACATTAAGAATGGCCATGTCAACAACTGTGTCACTGTCCAAATATTTACAGACCGAACTGTATTATATATAATCCAATTATGCAGGTTATGCATCTTGCTAAAGATTCAAAATTAGGTTTTGAAAATTCGTTAAAACATATTTAAAGGAAGTTTTTTATTATGATTGTAGTTGCTACTTGTAAACTCCAAAATTGAGAAAAATAAAAGTTTTATGAATTTCCATACTCTTGTTTCGTGGGTATTTATGCATTTACGACAGCAAAGACCACTAAATTCAAAAATCCCTAAAAACCAAGATGGCCTCAACTGACAGTAACCGACAACAGACCATTTATTAAATGGTGAGGTAAGGAGTGTCGCGAGTCTCTCCTTTGGACCCACTCCAATTTGTTTATCACCAGCACATCAGCAGAGTGTGTAATAAAAGTCACAATCTTATAATCTACAGTTTACATGGAACCTAACAGCGGTAAACCCACACTATATGAATGAAAAGTGACTAACCCTCACACAGCTGGCTTATCATATTCACACTCAACTTTCAAGCATTGGCTGATTTGCACTGCACATCTAATACTATGGGGCACTGAAATCAGCAACATGTGGCGGCACACAGGCAGTTCACTGAGAGATGCTCAGGCAGATTAATGTATCAACTGAAACGTTGGCAAAGTTCACGTGAGCTTAAGACAAGAACAAATGGAGGCAGAAAAGCATAATCTGATAAAGCAGACACATGCAGGTGGTAAAAATGTGTTCCTTTATCAAAAGTAGTAGCAAAAGAGAGTTTCCAGGTGGAACTGGTGAACACCATTTAAATACTTGACATAAACGCCTGGTAACAGCCTTTCAGGACTACAGGTAGTGGTCTTCTGAACCCCACGTGGTCTTACCAGTACTTTGTCTTGTTTTTGACAAAGGGATGCATAAAATCCTCATTCTTGGAAAACTTGGTTTCAGAAGCCAGGGGATTTGCCTGATGAGTGATGGTGAAAGACGTGTCCTTGGCACACTGATTGTACAGTAAGGTGGAGTTAAGGACTGTATTCTACAGTGCATCTTTTTCCTCATATTTGGACATTTGTCATCAAATGAACGTTCCTATACTGAATTATTCTAAGTATTTGTTTTTTGTCCATTTCATTATCTTGTGTGTTTTACAATAGCACATTACATGGACTGAAATGATAGTATAGTCTGAACTTGGTTATAAACAACAAAATGGCTCCGTCGTCCATAATAAATCAGATACATCCATAAAGCAGTTCAATATCGAGGTTTGATTAACCCAGGTTTGCATTTTGTCACGTGGCTTTCATATCCTACCTTTACCATTATTTAATAGAAAAAAAAGCCACCCTCATAATGATATGCTTGTAACACCTGTTTATTCCCGGAAATATAATTCCACGATGTACTTTATCTGTTTACCTATCCCTGAAGTAGCCCAGGGATTTGTAAACGCATCTGTGGCAAACGGAGCAAAAAAGAAAAATAAATAAATAATAATAATAATAAAAAAAAAAAAAAAACAACGAGAACATCCAGCATGCTGAAAGACAAGGAGATGCGGAAAATGGAGATGCTGAAGGAGGAGCAACATGCATATAATCTTCTGCTACATGTCACACGGGGAGGACGTTCAAAAAGGTTATACACTCACCATATGATAACCGCTTTCCTTAAATTCCAATATCCACGACCTGTTAATTACAGATATTAAATACCGCTGATTGGGCAGTTACCAACTCGCCTTGGTGAAGACCCCGCGTTCCTATTTTGTCATCTTATTCGCCTTTTCCAGCTTTACTGTTGCACTCCGACCACAGCGACACGGAGACAGAATGGCATTTCTGTTAGCCGCCCTCTATTCTGCACGCTACTTCATTCGTAGACAAGGCATTCACGTTCCGTGTCCCTTTGCCCTACATCACGATGCCAAAGATGGAGTCTCCTCGTTCACCTGTCGCCCAACATGCGCAGTAATTTCGACACAGCGACAGAGTCGCCCAGGGCCAGATCAGCTGAGCGACATGCAAGTGCATGGCTGTTATGTTAAGTGCAATGCCACTGTCAAGGTTCTTCTGACCCGTCACCATCATGATAGATAACACTTCAAAGGACATCAGTCTCCTAAGAAGCATATCATTTAAGATAAATAACGTGAAATGTTTGTTGAGCATCAGTATAACGTGTATAACATCAAGCTGAACAGAAATCAAATATTTCGATTTAAAAATGTACACTCACTGGCCACTTCATTAGGTACAACTGTTCAGCTGCTTGTTTAAGCAAATATCTAATCAGCCAATCACATGACAGAAACTCCATGCATTTAGGCATGCAGACATAGTCAAGAGGATCTTCTGAAGTTCAAACCAAGCATCAGGATGGAGAAGAAAGGTGATTTAAGTGACTTTGAATGTGAAATGGGTGTTGGTGCCAGACAGGCTGGTTTGAGTATTTCAGAAACTGCTGATCTAGTGGGATTTTAATGTACAACAATCTCACCAAAATTGAGTGATGGAAGATTGGAAAAATGTTTCCTGGTCTAATGAGTCTCGATTTCTTCTGCAATATTCAGATGGTGGGGTCAAAATTTGCTATAAAAAATATGAAAGCATAGATCTGTCCTACCTTGTATGAACAATTCAGTGCTCCTGGTGGTGGTATAATGGTGTGGAAGATATTTTCTTGGCACACTTTGGGCCCCTTGGTACCATCTGAGCATCATTTAAATGTCACAGCTACCTGAATATTGTTGCTGATCATGTCCATCCCTTTATGACGTCACTGTACCCATGTGGCTACTTCCAACAGGATTGCTCACCACATCACAAAGCTCATATCATCTCAGATGGGTTTCTTTAACATCAGAATCAGAATATCTTTATTGTCATTGTAACGAGTACAACGAAATTAAGTGCAGTCCCTGTGTCAGAGAGA